>JAXBDA010005145.1:0-25648 GCA_036023075.1 Gaultheria prostrata
CTCTCCTACTGCTACTCCCTCTCTCTAAACCACCAATACAACTCTCTTCCACTCAGCCAACACTCAACCTTAAACATATTTTCGTCTTCACCCTTCCACACTACCAAAAACCCACCTAAATCACACCAAAAATCCATCTTCAAGCCTTAAACACCACCATTCCTTCAAAGCAAAACCAAAATCAGTCTAAGAAACTTCAAATACACCAAAAGGCCTACTGTCCTTAGTCTATAAACCAAGCCCTTAACCAACCAAATCAAACAACCTCAAGTTCAAGTCTTATTCAAGCACAAAAGGTAGAAAATCATGTGAAAATCACATGTTTTGGTCCCTCTGAGGAAGACCAGTAGGTTCACACAAGTTCTTTGTACTTGTTGTGAGCCTAGAAGGTCATAAAAATCAAGAAAAATATTTTCAAAACTTCCAGTTTTACAGGGCTTGGGCGCTCAAGTCTGCACCAGAAAAGCCAGTTTGGTATTTCTGGCATAACTTTTTACACCGAACTCCGTTTTCGACGACCTATATATCAAAACGTAGATAATGTGAAGAGCTATAACTCTCTAGTTTTATGATATTCCAAGTTTTGCTTTTACGGTGCTCAAAATTTGCAAATAAGCTATGGAGGTTTTCTTTCTAAATAGTGTTCTAAAGCTTCGTTTCTCATCTTTATTGGCATTTTTTGTTTGTGTTTCATCGCATCATGCATTGTACACTTCACACAAGCATCAAAAATTAGTATTCATTAGTCATGAGGGTGTCAAAAGAATGACAAAGAAGCTGACAGAAACCAAGAGCCAAGAGATGGCTTGAGCGCTCAAGCTGTCTCCTGTGCAGTTTGTTTATTCTGCTTTGTTTTGATCTCTGATCATCTATTCAAGCTATCCAGGGGTGTGTGTGTGTGTGTAGTGTGGTATCATGTATGTCCATCTATTCTCCCTCAAGCTCACATCTTTCATTTTTCTGATTTTTCAAGAATATTTTGCAAAGAAAAATCCATTAAAGCTCACATATTATTCATGAATAAACTCCCAATTGTTTATTGTTGTTGTTCTGATCTAAACCAATATAGAAAACCATCTTCCAAGAGTTAATTGATGTTGATGTTGTGAGCTCATGAATCAGAAAGGAAAAATGAAACTGCTGAGTTTGAGGGGAGTTGAGCGCTCAAGACCCCCTTGAGCGCTCAACCCGAGTATTGCTGACAGACTGGTATTTAGTTACTGCATAGTTCATTTGGTTATATTAATCATGTTAACATCATTTTCTGATTATATTTCATCTTGTCAGTCATTAACATGTTTATTTCATCATGTTTATATATTGTCATCATCATCGTCATTGTAAATACACGAACACGCACATCCACCGTAGGTCTCATGTATTGTGTTTTATCTTGCACACGTGTTCCTCATCCCCATATCCCGTTTACGTGAACAAAATCATATTTTAAACATTTTACACATCCCACAAATCTTTGAGTAGAGACCGGTTTATGGACCGGGCGAGGGGGGTGCATTAAAACCCTTCCCCTCTCATAACCAAATCCCCGAGCCCGGAAATAAAAAGGTTTTCGCATGACCGGTAAAACCATTTTCAAAACCGTTGGGCATAAAAGAGTCATTTTTATTGATTTCTCGGGTTCATTCCTTAAACCCGGGTGGCGACCCCAAAATCATTTTCAAAATCCAATCAAATCGAATCGCCGAGAGCCATCGTGTGGGCGCTCGCCCAACGGGTGTCCACAGCTGGTTTGCCGTCTTTGGGTTCTGCTTTTGGTGGTTTCAGCTCACCCATCGATTTTCATTGTTGGGTGGGTCCGGTCTCTAGCGTAACGACAATGGGTGGCGGAGTTGCTGATGGTGGTCTAGTGATGGTGTTTTAATGGTTGGATGTTTCGGTCCGCGGGTTGGGGTGGAGGGGCGGGGGTTTGATGTGATACCAGGGTTTTTTTTGTTTAGGTTTGGGCCTCTTTGGTGTGGGTTTCTCCCCTCTCCCCTAACATGATGTACCATTTCTCACGTTTTCTCAATAAAATTTATTGCCGATCAAAAAGATAATAATAATAACTTCTGTAGGTTTTGCAAAGTAAACTTTTACAAAGTTTACGAGAAAAGGAGAAGATGAAGAAGTGGAAAATCATGGATAGAATGAAAAGGTCTTAAAAGAGTTGGGACCTCTTAGACAACCTCATTTTCACATTATCACATTCACATTTTGAGTGTTTGGCAAGCATAGCCAAAAAGTCATTTGGAAAATGTATTCTCAGATTCTGAGCTTAAAGAAGAGAAGTGAAGCGAGAAGTAGGGAGAGATGAGCTTTTGACTTCTCATTTTTCACTTTTCTCATTTTTTTTCCAAATTTAAAATAGATTCTGGCCGTAATCTAAAAAGCAAAATACATAAAGTAAAAAAATGAGGCTCCCAAACACCCCCTTAGTTACTTTGAGGAGGAAAAGAAAAAACTTTGGTGCTTTTAATAAGAACGTATTAAACATCTGCTAGTATGCTTATATCGATTGTACAAAGAAAATAAAAAATTTATGGGTCGATTTCACTGACCTCCCCGGAGGATTCTAACAAATGCGGAGACCTCCATGATGTTCTAATAATTACACTGACCTCTCTTGCTTTATAAACTATTATGAAGACTCCCCCATTCCGTTAAGTTTACTCTAACACTGTTAGTTATGAGCTTCAAATGAGTGAATAACCCTTAAATATTTGGTGATTTAAGCAATTAAGACTTGTTCTTTCTTTTCAATTGGAAGTTTAAACAACAAAATCAAAATTAGACTTTTGGTTATATGTGATAGAATTTGTGTAAGTGTTTGTATGTTTCATTTAGTAAGTTATATTTACTCTATAACCGAATGGAAAAATGAAAATTCTTAGTAAAAGAACCTTGTCAAATTTTTTTGCTTGTAAAAGTAAGTCATTACAAAAAATAGCTATGATCATTTTTCATTCTTCTTTATCTTTTTGGAAGGGGATATTATGAGATAGAAATTTACATACGCATTTCATTTTAAAAAATACTTTTTGGCGACCAAAAAAGAGCAAGATACATTAAGTGACAAGTATCAATTTTTTTTTTAAAATGACAAATTAGTAAATACATAAACCGTACAAATACTTACACAAATTCAATCACATATAACCAAAAATCTTATATTTTAATGTTTAAAATTTTAATTGAAAAAAGAAAAGAACAAGACTTAATTGTTTAAACCACCAAAATATTTAGGGTATTTCAGTCATTTTGGAGGCCTAAACTAATGGCCGTTAGAGTAAATAACGGAATGGGGGAATCTTGATAATAGTTTGTAAAGTAGGGGAGGTCCGTGTAATTATTAAAGAACTTCATGCGACGCACTTGCATTTGTCAGAAAACTCATGAGAGGTCAGTGAAATTTACCCAAATTTTCTAATACGTACTTTTTGTTATTTTCATGTTAGTAATACATACGCTGAGAAACTCAAAGATTTTCTCCTTATTATATTTTGTACAATTATTTTCACTATCATTAATATGACTCTTACTCTTTAATAGTATCGGTGCACTTCGGCCAAATTCTCTATACCGTTGGAGTCAATAGCTTGAAGAAGAAAATAAAGAGGAAAAAATAACTATTTCTTAATAGGAGTACTTAATCCAAAAATAACTAAAAGGCTGGAAAAAAAAACCTGAAAAGTTATATTTTTTTCTCATTTTGTTTTCTTATCTTGTGTTGTCATCCCATGATCTAGTCCAATATTTGTTTACAAGTTGATATAGTAGTATAGTCTTTTTCTGTAAGTTAATGAGAAGAACAATCTCTCCACGTCATCTATAAGTTAGTACATATATGAAAGAAGAAGCCATGTTGGCGTATCTTGATTTTGAGAGCTGTAGACTCTTTCTACTAGGAAATTGTCCCATAATAAACTTTATAAGGCTTTTGTTAATATGTGCCCTAGTTACAAACTTTATAATGTTACAATATAGTAACTCACCGGCAGGCATAACTGTCCTGTTGAATTAAAACATAATTGTTTCAGTTAGAGGATCCTTATCAGAAATGCTAAATAATTAAGCTTTTAACCAAATGTAGAGAGTCAAGCCCCTCAAAATCAGTCTCACCAAACAATTGATCAAATTTATTTTTGCTACAGTGACTACTCAACTTTGAGTAGCCACTATTCACTAACCTTTTGTTTTTTTATTAGTACTATTTCTTTTGGTTGGGTTTCATGGGGAACATACAAGGAGAGAGAGGGGGAGTACCCTTTAAGAGGAAAACGTACAACTCCCCAATGGGAAGAATAGCATTATAGGCAAAATGCTTTTTTTCTTATATAGACATGAGGGGAATAGTTTAATATAGTGAAGTTTGAATAGAAAGCCTGATTTTGTGAGGTTTTGGATGAGTGACTTGCTAAATTAAAAAAGGTATTTTGGGGTTAAATTTGGTGTGTTTTATTGTGCGGCTTATTAATGACAAATTACTCAAAAATTCTACTGACCTCCCCTAAGATTTCTAACAACAACAAAATTCTCGCCTCAAGTTTTTAAAAGTGCATTGTCATCCCCTTTGCTATGTGTCGTGCGCGGGAATTTGACTGCAAGGGAGTTTCTGCTTTGGAGGAAAAGGAGATGGTATCCGATGGGAAAATGATAGAGTAATCCAAGTTCATTGAAATGGGACGTAGTTTGAGAAAATAGATTTTACAGCCGTAATATGGGATGCTTTTGGAAATAACTCATAGTGGCCACTTGGCATAGATTTTAGGTGTGTTGGGTCACCCCCTGATCTAACCGGAGATAATTCAAGTGTTTATAAAAAGGACTCCGCGGGTTCGAAGACCCGATTTTTAAAAGGTTGCTCTGTTTTGTGGTCTGTGAGGTAAAAAAAAAAAGGGTTCGGTAATCTAATATTAGGAGTGGAGAATGTGTTTAGTGTAGGATTCCACATTCGAACATTCGGTACTAGTCCTTCCTTAAAAATAACAGTTAGCTAAAAGTGTCACACCCTCAATTTTCAACATAATAAATAAACCATTTCCAAATAAGATAATCCAATAATTCCTCACATATATTTCCAAAAGTCTCATCACATCCATAATAAATGACAAAGTCTATGTTTGGTACGCGTGCCCCATATGAAACATGAAAGAGTATTGGGGTATTACATTCTTCCTAAAAGTCAAAAGATGTGAATAAATAAAGTTACAAATTCATCTTTCAAACATATGAACATATGAGATGATCAAGTAACTCCTCATTTTATGATTTTTACCCAATTTCATGCACTGCAAGCACGTCAACTCATGCTTCGTGATTTGTATCTGAAAATGATGGGGTGAGCAACACTAGCCCTGTACGAAATCCTCTACAAATGCTAAATGCATATGAAATTAATGAGATAACATAGTATAAGACACTCAACGAATAAAAAACGTCAAGTTATGATCAAGATGAGAATCAAGGTCTCCATGTATTCATAAAACCGCTTTTCGTCAATGAAATTCCTTTTTGTATGTCCAACGTGTTCACATAAACATTTCGTTCATTTTTCTCTCTTTTTTCCAAATCCATTGTTATTCACATTTTAAAACTTGATATTTTGGGGCCCGTATTCCCCTATCGAAATTCTTGGGCCTCGTTACCCCTACCGAGTATTTGGGACGTCTCCATAGGACTTCATTGCCCTTTGCCTAGATTCATGGTTCTCATTACCCCTGTCAGGTTTCAGTTGTAAGGTTGGTGGATGCGGATTATGCTGGAGGTATGGATGACAGGAGGTCTACTACGGGTTATGTGTTTACACTTGCGGGTGGGCCGATTTGTTGGAGATCCATGGTACAACCTCTAGTGGCTCTATCTACTACTGAATCTAAGTATATGGCGGTGATTGAGGCTGCTAAGGAAGCATTGTGGTTCAAAGGGCTAGTGAAAGAACTGGGCATTGATCAAGGTGGAGTACAGTTGTACTGTGACAGTCAGAGTGCCATTTATTTGGCAAAGCAGCAAGTGTAGCATGCTAGGACCAAGCACATCGACGTGAGATTTCACAAGGTAAGAGAGTTGATTGCTACGGGTGGTTTGATATTGGAAAAGGTGCACACTTCTGAGAATGCAGCTGACATGTTGACAAAGATTGTGACTTTGGACAAGTTTGAGCATTGCTTGGACTTGGCTAACGTCTCCAGGTGCTAGAAAAGAGGCGTCCCCCCAAACCGGTTGGATCAAGATGGTTTGTCTTCTGAATGGGCGAGGTTATTCGCCAAGGTGAAGATTGTTGGAACTTATGGCTCATAAATTGAGGTATCGAGAAGTTCTAATGAAGGCCAGATGCGAAGCAGAGTGAAGCATCTGGCCCATCACGAATTCAATTGTTGGGCCGGGCCGTAGGCCCGAAGGTTTGGGGGAGGGCGGGGGGCGCCCCCGTAGTATGGTACTGTGTAATTAGGGTTGGAATAGGAGTAGACATTATAAATACTACATATTGTAAAAACCCTAGCAGACATTCTATCAAATAACAAACTCATTCTCGCTCCCGTGGACGTACCTGGATTTTGGGGAACCACGTAAAATCTTGATGTCGTTCTTTCTTTACTGTTTTCGTATTCTATATTGTGTGCATGTGATTGATTTAGCGCTAACAGGGGGTCTATTTATACTATTAACCTCACTTGTCTGGAAGCATCCTACATTAATACATAGATATCCGATAAGATCTTATATAATCCAATAAGATCTCCTAAATCTCCTCTATTAATTATTACGTGAATTTATCCAACCATAGTATGCCACTTCAACTACTTTCCGAAAGATTTTACTTGGACCCCAAGTCCTTTCGTTTCGCGGCGCCTCGTGTCCCATTCTCATGTCCCAACGCTGTTAGCAAGGTTAAAATAACATCTTAATATGTTCTAAAAAAATTGACACATACCCAAAAAATACGCTATTTTATTTTATAGGCTTTAAGTCACACAAAAATATATTTTCTAATCCTAACGGTAAGTGGATCATCAAATGTTAACTCCATTTTATGATTCTTTTTATTATGTTATTTGTGATTAAAAGTCGGGGTGTTACAGGAGGCCAATGGAGGACCAAACAAGGATCATAATGCGACAAAATAACCCGGGCTCGTTTCTGGAAAAATTGTCAAGACGGTCGGGTGACCTCGTCCGGACAGGAAATGCAGCACACCAGAATGCGAGCAACAGTTTTGACAGACTTTTTGCCCAAGCAAAAATGGTTCGATCCAAGGAAAAACAAGCACAAATCAACTTCATAAACACTTAGAGAGAGTAGAGAGGACCCTTAACTCAAGAATTGAGCTCCAACAAGTCTAGATCAACCAAACTTACTTCTCCAAAGCTTGAACCCAATCAAAAATGGCTTCACCGAGCAAATCCACGTGAAACCCGAGTTCCAACAGTGCGTAGATGATGGATTTATAGTGTATCTATGTGGGTTTTGACTCTTGGGTGTGAATTTAGTGTGAGGGTTTGAGAAAAATCAAGAGAGATGAGGGAAGAGAGGACTGGCTATGAGAGAGGGGAAGGAGAAATGTGATTTTCTCTCTCCCTCAAGGTATTTATAGTGTCAAACACAGACACATACACACACCTTCAATTTCCAATGTGTTACAATTAAGTTCCAAACCTCATAACTTCTCACATTAATTCCAATACTTAAATGCAATTACATAAATCCCCCCCCCCCCCCTTTTATTTTAAAAAAATCTTGTGAAATTATGGGACTTTACAAAAAGCTTTCCAAAAATGATGAGAATAAGAAAAATATGATTAAAAGGATTCAAGCGCTGACGACTTTATTACTGAGACCTTTTTCAAATAAACAGAAAAGCGATCGAGCTCGATCTCTGAGCTGTCTATGTATCTCCGAGACGGGAGAATCAGGCCAAACGTAGTTCGGACTGGATTGCTTTGGAGAGAGGACTCTATTGGGAGTGTTTGTATTCTGAAGTTTTGCAGAAGTTGATTTAAGGATCCAAGCTAAAAAATATGGAGCATGGGAGCTAAACCTAGGAGGGAGGTAGAGAGAGTTTAAAAGGGTAGAGTCAGATAAAGTAGGGGGAACTATTCTATTTATACCCCACAAAATATCCCAAAAGTAACCCCAAGTCACCTTTGAGAAAAGTGAAATTGGGAAAAAAATCTGTAGAAAATAGACGTACTACCGGTAGTGCAAAAAGGCTACTACTAGTACAAAATGCCACTAGATGCCACTGGATCCTGGAAACAAATTTCGACTTACTACTGGTAGAGCTTAAAAGCTACTACCAGTACAAAATAATAGATTTTCCAGATTCTTAATTTTGCTTTTCCTTTGCCTTTGGTCCTTCCTTGAACCTTCCAAAGGTCCTCCAATTGACTTCTAAGCTTCGGAAAATGATCTCCATGGCATTGTTGGACTTTTGGTACTCTTGGGAGTCCTTGGAAGCTTCCTCTGTTGGGAGTAATGATGAAGATTCTCCTATTCGTTCAGCACCCCCAGCCCCGAAACACGTGCCTAATTAGCTTAAATCACCATCTAACCCCCAAACCCAAGTTTGAAATCCAATTTTCCCCCAAAATCCCTCTTTAAAAACCCTTTTTCTCTACCATTTTGCAACTCCACAGACTACAATACTCTCTCAGTAACAATCAGAGTTTCCTCCATCCATATTCACTTACCCATCACTAATCCTAAAACCCATCAAACATATCAATAACTCATATTCCAATAGAGTCCTAGCCAACCCAGTCCTATACCAATCTAAAGGTTCAATCTCAAACCCTATTTTCCCCAAAATAACCCCACAAAAGACCTTTTAAAGCTTCGATTTCCCTTTTGAGTCCATCAAACATGTTCAAACTCCATAAAGAGGTCAAGTTCTAGCCTATCTAGACTAAACTCAGTCCATATCAGCCTCCTAAATCCAACCTTAAGCCATATCTCCCAAAAAAAAATTCATATAAAGCCTTGTTTCATGCTTTAAAAGGTAGAAATACCTTGTCTACATACTGTTTTTGCATCCTGAGGGAACCCAACAAGCCTAGACTGGTTCCTCATATCACTTCCAGACTTTTTTTTTGTCATACAATCTCGTAATTATCAATTTTAAAGTTCATATTCTGTTACTGACAAGTTCAACTTGAGCACTCAGGTGGTGAGGACCCTCTTTATATGTTTTTCTATTTTCTTCTTTAAATTAGTGCATAGTTACTCCTTTTGTTTCTGTTCATTATTACTATCAAAGAAGGTTTGTTTCTGATCTAATAGGTCTCTGTAATGGGTTAAAACTAAGATTTTGAAGCTTATTTGACTTACAAACACTTAGTAGAGACCGACCCTTGGGTCGGACAATGGGAGTGCCATAAAACTCTTCCCCTCTTGTAACCAAGCTCTCAGACCTAAGATATTATGCTGACGACGGACTGGTATTTAAAACGTTATCCATAATGAGGCACAAGTTGTTCAAGTTCGATTCCTCGGGTGCAAACCTCAAACCCGGGTGGTGACTCCGAATCGAATGTCCATCACGGAGGAGCGTCCACAACAAGTTACCAAAAAAAGGAACACCTTAGCCTTATTCTTTATGATGGATTATTGGGCTACAATTATTGTTAAGTTTGGCTATTCGGGTTACAATTATTGTAGGGCCTGAATATTATTATGATAGAATTGTTGTTTGGGCTTTTGTTTATGCTTAAGATGCAATTTTAATCTAAGGTTGTGAATTTTTCGACCCAATAATAAATAAAAGTGATCCCGACCCAGTTAACATTTTCAATTAAAATCGAAATAATCAGAAAAAAATCAGCCAAAGTTGGTCATGTATTCCATTTTGGAATGTCCCTAAGTGTTAGTCCCATTTGACAAGTTGAGATAAAAAAAAGTATGTGAATTTCCAAAGTTAACCTCCATGAATAATACTCCCTCTGTCCCAAATACATTATCCCACTTCAAAACTAAATTGGTAATAGTTAATGAATTTTCTCTTTTATCCTTTCATTTTGAAATTAGTAGTACTAAAAAGAAAATATAATGATTGAAGAGTAAAATGAGAAAAATAGGTTTTCAAAAATGCAATGATTATGTTTTCTTATTTAATTAGAATCCCAAAAAGCACTATTGGAGGGAGTATAAAATAATTTTAAAAGTGAGATTCAAGGGGTAGAAATTGAAATTAATGCTCATTTTGAAAGGAAACATGCATTAAATGTATGTCCCCTTAAAATGTTAGAATTCTGAAAATGGACCAACTTTATGAGCGGGTAGTGTATTTAGAAATCGAAATGTTTGGTGCGGTCCGAAAAAATGCACCAGGACCAAATCAGACAGATTACACCCCTATTTACCACACTCATGTTGGGCTTGTGAAACCGAATTCGACTTTAGTCGCACTTCACTGAGGGGTCTAGAGGGGTCCAGCCCCCATGGGGGGTCCTGGGTACTATGGTAATTGATGATGTAAACACCTAGGCTATACTTAAATACTAGATAGATGCAACATGCGATGTAACTTGTACTATTTCTTCATTTGATATATAGTGAAAATTGACGTGAGCTATAGATGTACCTGAAAATTATGTTGGGAAACTACGTAAAACTCGTGTGTCTTTACGTTTTTATTTTCTATTTTTTACTATCTTTACACGTTATTTGTTTGTTAGTTTGGTCAAACTTCCAACACCACCCATATGTACACATTCAACTTGTACGCATAGCATTTTGGGAGGAGAAAAAGTGTCAAAATTAAGGAGAGACGGTAACAAAAGCAGAGACAGAAACAGGATTGGAAAGTAAGTGATGTTGGTGGGGATCTATTCGTTGTAGACCGATGAGTGCAAGGATTCGATCCTCATATTTCGCCGGCTTCCGGCGCAGATCGTACCCAAAAGCAATAACAGTACTCTCAATAAATCCTCGATCCGTTAGTTAAATGCCAACAGCGCACGCCGGATCTTTTCTCCCTAACAAAGGCTGCCACGCCTGCCATCGCTTTAGGTGGACAACGCACCAGGGGGTGTAAATATGTCCATTTGCTGTTTCTGTTATTAGCAAATTTTTTGTTCCTGGCTGGATCTGGTCTGGTCTGGTGTGTAATAAATCCCACCGCATTAAGTTACGTAGTTCGATCGAGATGAGATTTTAATGCAGTGTAGTCGGTAAAAAGCATGCGTGAAAAGGAAAAAAAATCTAAGAGGGGAATCAGAGGATCTATTAGTATTTCAAATCTGTCCTCTCTGAGTGACATTTCCTGGGTGGCCTTTTAATGTGTTTTTATGTTGACTTTTCTCATGTAGAGCACCGGTAACAACATTAGGATAAGGTTTTGACAATAAATCTGACTTCAGCTTCATGGTCCAAAAAGTTTATATACACATCTAACTAACCATAATCCAATTAACTACCTCTCACGTACACGTGCGATCCACACATATGTGAGAGATTGTGATTGGTTGGTTGTACTGTATCGTTTCTCGCCTCTTCATGGTCCGAGCCAATATGGAGTTTCTTTTTTTAATTTGTTTTTGTGCGTGGTAACCAAAAAATTGTATACAGATTGGGGACCTTGGTTCCCCGTTCAACTTATTGTTAAAAATAAAATTTTCATATTTAGTTTGAGAGCAAATGTTTTTTAAAATGTAAAATTTGAAGTTATCAAATTGCAACATATAGTCTTCAAATCAATCTGACATTCTCAAATTTGAGGTCAAGGTTGCAAGGATGTTTTTAGAAAGTCTAATATTAAAAAAAGGAAAGAACATTACGGCATGGAAGATAGAAATATTGTTCGTTCAAAAGAACTTGGGTCTCCACATTAAATGGTGAGAAAATAAAGTTAGTATGACGGTATATATGAAGAATTAATCGGGAGTTCGATCTGTGTTTTTACATGTAAAATGTTTTTTGTAAGTGTGTTCATATGCAACTAGCTTTCTTTCCCCTTAAGCATCCTCGTCAGGGGAGGCAAATCTCCCAGATCGTTATTTTGTTGAGGCAAAGGGAAAAAAAAAATCCTTAAAAATCAGCCTCAACAAGTCTTTTGCAAATTGTAGCTTTGCTACAGTAACTCGGTATTTGGGTAAAGTCACTATTCACCGGTTTAGGATTAGTTTAATAGTTTCTCTCTCTCTCTCTCACCCTCTTTCTGTTTTTTATTATTTTTTATTCTGAATGGGAAGTTTTGTTTTTTTATTTTTATTTTTTTACTTTTGTATTTAATTAGAGTAGTGTTTTTTGGAGGAGCATGAGTAAAAAGAAATAATAGTTTAATAAAGTGAAGTTAGAATAGAGAGTCTGATTTTGTGAATTTTTTGAAAAGTGACTAGCTAAAGTATAAAAAGTATTTTTGAGATTAAATTTGATCCAAATTTTGTTGAGGCTGATGAGGATACCCTAACGTACCTTCTTTAACATAGTTTGAGTTATGATCAATTTGGACCAACTTTTAGAGTGTTTTTTGTTACTATTTCTAGCTTATTGCATTTTGTAGAGCGATAAAGATTTGTATCAAATTTCTTAAATCAATATTTGGTATTGAAGAGCAAAGTCCTTTTTTTTTTTGGAATATGGGCAACACATTCTTAAAAATGAAAATTATGATCAAAAGCTAAACAAAGTGCATAAAACAAAAAAGGCCGGAAAATATGTGTCATAGTAATTTTTTTCGTTAGTCTTTATCTTTGTTTTTAAACTTCACTTTATATATTATACTTATTCGATTGTTCTAGCTCATCGAGATAAATGATTAATAAAAATAAAAAAGAAAGATCACTAAAAATTTAAATATCTTTAAGGTTAATCCATTTTGGTCAAGTACGTTAATAAAGTGCCTCAATATCATGAAAAGTCTAGCAGTCCACAAAGATATACTCCTTATTTAGGCTGTTTTAATTAATCTCAAGTTTGTGGAGGGAAGATCGATGATAAATAAAATTGAAAAGAAATTATCCAAGTATTTCTATTTTAGTTCTACTAATTATTACTCCAAGTAAAAACATCGCCAAACACAACTTCAACACGAAAATATTAGTATATACAAAGTTTGGAATAGTTCAATGCACACACATATACATACACATGCATCAAATTGTTTCCGATACAGATGTGTCTGAATCTTTGTTTAAAGTTTTGTTCGTAAAATGGTTCGTCCTCATAGTAATTATTTTTTCAAAGCATGTTTCTTTCTTTCTCTTACACACATATACACAGATAGCACACACGTATATAGAGTATGATAAAATGTGTTTTGTGATTACACACATATACACAGATATCACTGGATAACTCCTAAAAGTTTATAAAAGTTTTTTTTGTATAGTTTGTTTGAATCCTTCTCACTCGTTTTGTTCTTTTGATAACGAGATGTTGATCTGTCTTGCTAGATTGAGTTTTAAATGTGATTTTGTTGGAACAAAAATTTTAGTTGCCATTAGTGTGACGTTTTTCTTCGATTTATGATTGATAAAAGTATTTAATATTTATGAGTGACACCACACTTCCGAGCTACCGGAATCGCCACCGACTAAAGGGTAAAATTGAGTACGTGTACTTTCATATACCAGAATCAAAGTATAGCTAATCGCCACCACGCTTCTGACTTCAGGTTCATGGTCCAAAAAGTTTATATACACAACTAACCATAATCCAATTTACAACCTCTCACATACACGTGCGATCCACACATATGTGAGAGATTGTGGTTGGTTGGTTGGTTGGTTGTATGTATCGTTTCTTGTCTCTTCATGGTCCGAGCCAATATGGAGTTTCTTTTTTTTAATTTTTTTTTGTCCATGGTAACCAAAAAATTGTATACAGATTGGGGACCTTGGTTCCCCGTTCAACTTATTGTTAAAAATAAAATTTTCATATTTAGTTTGAGAGCAAATGTTTTTTTAAAATGTAAAATTTGAAGTTATCAAAGGGCTTGTAGCCTAGCGGTGATCTCATGGTTCTCCCACAAGCGAGACCAGGGTTCGAACCTCGGCAGAGGCGTTTAGGTTTAGGACTATAGATAGCTTCTAGAACCCCTCTAGACTAACTAGATAACTTTTAGACCCCGCCTAAACTAACTCACTAACTCTCCCGCTAACACCCCACTGATGAATATCGACTGACAAAAAAAAAAAAACAAAGTCTTCAAATCAATCTGACATTCTCAAATTTGAGGTCAAGGTTGCAAAGATGTTTTTAGAAAGTCTTAACATTAAAAAAAAAAAAAAAAAAAAGGAAAGAACATCATGGCATGGAAGATAGAAATATTATTCGTTCAAAAGAACTTGGGTACTCTCCGCATTATATGGTGAGAAAATAAAGTTAATATGACCGTATATATGAATAATCTATAGAGGAGAGGAGTTCTGTTTTTTTACATGTACAATGGTTTTTGTAAATGTGTTCATATGCAACTAGCTTTCTTTCCCCTCTTAGAGCATCTCCAACCATACCTTCATTTCTTCATTTTGAAGAATGAGAGGGCTCCAACCAATCTTCATTTTCCTCCTTCATTTTGAAGAATCAATTTTGGTTTTTCATATATGAAGAACCACTTCAAAAATGAAGAACATTCTTCAAATGAGTTGTGCACTATTCATTTTTATCTAAAATGTGCTTATCTTTTAAATTCTTGATCACAATTTCATAAAAATGGTACCAATAAAAAGACATTAAAAATACCTTTAAAATGAGACCAATATCCAATATATTCGAAAATAAAAAAATTGTAGCATAAAATTTGAATTTTTCTGGAGGGAAAGCTTTGAAGGGAAAAATGAAGAATTAGGTTGGAGTTGGAGTAAATAGTGGCATTCTTCAAAGTCACTTTTTTAACAAAAAAACATTATTTTGGTTCTTCAAATTGAAGAATGTGGTTGGAGATGCTCTTAGGTACCTTCTTTAAAATGGTTTTGAGTTATGATCAATTTGGATTTTGGACCAACTTTTAGACAATTTTTGTTACTATTTCTAGCTTATTACATTTTGTAGAACGATAAAGATTCGTGTTAAATTTCTTAAATCAAGTATTTGGTATTGAAGAGCAAAGTCCTTTCTTTTTTTTTTTAATATGGGCAACAAATTCTTAATAATGAAAATTATGATCAAAAGCAAAACAAAGTACATAAATAAAAAAAGGCCGGAAAATATGAGTCATAATTTTTAGTTGTAATCCATTAATGTGACGTTTTTCTTTAATTTATAATTGATAAAAGTATTTTAATGTTTATGAGTGACATGCACCACGCTTCCGAGCTACCGGAATCGCTACCGACTAAAGGGTAAAATTGAGTACGTGTACTTTTCATATACCAGAATCAAGAGTATAGCTAATGCAACCGACAGAAAGGACGGACATAGCCGTCTACATGTATACAATACGTATAAAAAAGCCTGTTCTCATGTCTCTCAAAACCCCTTCCCCGCAACAGTTTTTCATCTTTTCACACATCTCAATTAAATCTTCTTCTTTTTTTTCCCTTTAATTCTGCATGCTTTAATTTTTGACGTACTCAAACAAAATCCCACCACAGCCGCCGCCTACGCACAGCTGACACTTTTGCCTCCCCACACAAAAGCCAATTTCTATGTCCAAAATTTACTTTCTTGTCTACTCCGATTGCCTTCTAGTGTTTTAATCCATTTAAAGCCAAAAAATTGGGTACGTACGTAGGACTCACTCAACGCACGCGTCGCGACAGCTACAGACAAACGTTCTTTATTTACACAAACACCCTCCGTTTCAGGTCTAGTTAAGTACTGTTGTAGGAGTTCATTTCTAGTACTCCATTACTTACTATGTTTTGATTTAAAAGAAAAATTGATAATTGTCCTGTTTAGTTGTCTATTGTTATTTAAGTATTTTTTTTCGTATTTTGTCAATTTCTTTTACTTTTAGGAATAAATTTATGCCATATACATCCAATGATGTAGCGCAGCCTATGTAGCAAAACGATCGTGCAAGAGAAACACGAACAATAAGATCGACCCGGAGGTACTCCCTCCTTAAACGACCAATATATGAGTAAAACTCGTTTTCTTATTTCAATAACAACTAAATTCTGCCAACAGGCTTACAGTCATACTTATAGTACCAGAGAAACCCTAGGCCAACTAGGAAACAAATTACGAAAGGATTTGACTTGCTAATCAAGCCGAAATCAAATAAAATACGAAAATTGCCAAAAATGGAAAATTCTAATTAGACTGGAAAATCTATAACTAGGAAAAATTATAAGGTTGCCAAAACAGACGGCAACTAAAACGGAATTTCCTACTAAAAGTTATAAGCAAATCAATTATTTCCTAAAACGGCAAAATTGCCCGTTTGAAGTTCTAGACGTAGCCGAACGGCCGAAATCCATCGTTCATCATTGCCGAAACGGCAATGAGAGATGTGCAGAAGCCCGTTTCGCTTCCAAACGCGGACTCGGAGCCTTTTCGCCAACGTTGGTCCGTGCGACTTACTTAATGGTGCCGTTTGGGCCGTGGACGGGGCCGCAACCGTTCTAGCCAAGTCTCGGCAGCCCGGTCTGCATCATCCAAAATGATAGAAAAATAATACTCCATTCGTCTGGTTTTTGAAGTCTTGTATTTCATTTTGCGTTGACCCTCAATGAGTTGAAAAGTCAGTGGGTAAATTTGGTACATTTCTCATTTTTTCATTAAAAGTAGATTTCATTTGAAAAGTTAATGTATAAAGTGTAATGATGATGTCTCCATAAAAACAATAACAGAAGGTAGAAATTTTTAAAGTTCAATGATAATGTCTCTATTAATAAGTTGAATATACAAAGTTGGGACATTTAAAAAGGAATGACTAGAGTAAATAATTAGATATAAAATCACTAAAGATGAAGAAACGTACAAGAATGACAAAAAAAATTAGAGAGAAATTTTCTGAGTTGAAAAAAGAACAAAGCATATTTTTATGAAGGCAAGCACAGCAGCGAGTCTTCCCATTTTTTACTATTAATTGATTTTCCGAAAATACAAGTACAATTGGATAATATTCGGGGTAGCTAAAATTTACACTATCCAATTGTACTTGTATTTCACTATGCAAATTAATTATTAGAAGTATACAATGTAAAATTACATATTAAACTCTCGTAAGCTTTGAATAATTTATCACTATGAGATTATTTTTTTTATGGATGATTCGCAAAGAGGGGGTTTGCGCAAATTCTCACCGTTCATCCTGAGATTCAACAGCTCGGATAACGTGCGGATTTTATTTTATTTTTTTAAATCCAAGATGCTTTTAATAACGAGAAAGAATGTGCATTGATGTGAACCGTTGAATCTTGGAATGGACGGCGGAAATTTGCTCAGCACAAACCTTTGCAAATCATCCGTAAAAAAGTTTATCTCATTCAGAGATTACACCTAAAATTGATAGGGAAGCTAAGACCTTGACTTGAATATTGCAAAACAGAAAACAAAGATTCCATTTCTTCTCCACTGTAGTCATGTGCGATAAGTCTCACCTGCAGGTTATAAAAAGCTACATGCACCTACGTCTCACCGCACATGAATCAACTACAGACGATCCCAATACCACATTCCATTCCCTATATAAACCCCACTACCCACTCTCATCACTCCACACTCGACCACCACAAGTCCATTTCTTCCAACACTTCATCTGTCAAAATCTCTACTCCCTCTCACATTTCTTTCGTTTTTTCACAAAACAAAATGCAATATCAGGCGGAGACGTGGGGATACCATCACGTGCCGGCCGCGGTGAGGCACAGCATGATGGTGGACCCGGTCGAGCGAGTGGTTAAGCTGGCGTCGGAGAGCGCGGTGGTGATATTCAGCTTGAGCACGTGCTGCATGTGCCACGCCGTGAAGAGGCTCTTTTGCGGTATGGGCGTGAGCCCCACCGTGTATGAGCTCGACCAGGACCCGATGGGGAAAGAGATCGAGAGGGTACTCGTGAGGCTGCTCGGAAACTCCCCCACCGTTCCCGTCGTGTTTATCGGCGGGAAGCTGGTGGGGGCCATGGATAGGGTCATGGCTTCCCATATTAATGGGACTCTGGTCCCACTTCTCAAGGAAGCTGGAGCTCTCTGGCTTTGACTTAAGTAACAAATAAGTTAGGTAACGAGGAGGGAGAATGGGGGCCTTCTTTGTGTTGATGCTTAATTTTACTCCAATTTGGGGACTACTGGAATATTTAGGAATGAATGTGCTGGGAGATGAATTTATGTAGTTTCAGTTAGAGGCTAGGCCCTAGGGTAGGTATTTTACGAAATTATGTAATGAGCTCGGTGCTCCATCCTAGTATTTTGTATAGATAATATTGTCCAAGTTCGACGAAAACCAGTGCTGTGAAATTTTGTGGGTTTTTATATTTCTACAACTCCTCGTCAATGTTTGTACGAGTTTTCGTGAATTTGCTTATTTTGTCTCGCACAAAATTGGTGCACATTTGGCCGGATACCATTTAACTTCTTCGTTACCAAAGAAGTTGGCCCCAAAAGATACAAGGCGCAAAATAAATGGTCTGACCGTAAGAGTAAAGTTGCTTTCTTCCAAACCAGCTCTCAGCATTGCACCTTCAGCATATATAGATCCGGTTTTTAACCAGAAAAAGAGTTTTATTTACTCGAAAATAATACTCCTTCGGAAAGGTACAGTCTTAAAAAGCCACCAGGCAAAGTTCCTCTTTTCTTTTGCTTGATATGCTCTTTCTCTTGTATCAATGAGATCAATGTTGACAAATTGACTAGAGAAGTTCTCCAGACCAAACAATGGAGCTTGCTCTCACATTGGTTCCAGTTCTTGTAACTTGGTGTTGCTATTGATGTGTAGTTGTGCTATTGACAGACCACCCAATTGCTTCTGCATACTCCCTCCGTCCGGATTTGTTCGTCTAATTTGGGGATTCCAACTTTTTTTTCCATAATTTTTTGTTTACTTTCTCCATACTTTACCCTCTAACTTTTGCAAATTGACAAATGTTTTCGGACTTGAAAAAATATATTTGTGGACCAACAAATCCGGACAGAGAGAGTATTTCTTTTTTTTTTTCTTTTTTTTTTTTGCTGCTGCTATGCAGTTGCTTCTCTGTTTCGGCTTCATCTGCTGCTGCCAAGAATGACGGTGCAAGCTCCATTGTTTCGTCCAATACCAGAAGATGATTCTGAATTGTAGGGGAATTTGTAGATTTGCTACGAGGGTCTTATTCTGTGTCGTGGGATTTGTTACCACGGCCTTCTTTTATCTTTCGGTTGGTTCTTTGCCAATACATGTATCTTTTTCAGGTTCGGAGCGGCATATAATTGTTCGGTTGTCACTCTTGTTGATATGATTCTTCTCATTGTGATGTCATCATGCTCTTTTTTAGCTTCACAAATGAGCCAAAAGCCAATTTGTTCCACTCCCTAAAAACATAGTTCATTATGTGTAATAAGTCAGTAAAGTCAGGGCCGACCCAAGGATTTTTAGTGACCAAGATCTAATCTAAAATTTATGCCCTTATTACTTAAACAATTTTTACCGCAACCATAACAATGAGTCCTCCTCCTAAATTTTTACACAACAAACCCAATTTTACAGCAATAATTTTTACATCTGATGAGACAGGCGAAACGTCGAAGTCTAGGGACACTGACTGAGGTAAATCGTAATGAGTTCTACTCTTAAATTGCATTTTTATTTTAATTGTCTTTTGATTTTTTTTTTGTGGGGCCTTATATTGGGCCTTTAGGCCTAATGGATCAGTTGTGAAAGTTAATTTATTGTGAGTTTTATTTTAGGCCTTTAGGTCTAACGGACTTTTTTTGTTTAGGCCTTTTTGTAAAAATCAAATTGAATCTTTTTTGTTTTTCCTATTGAGTTATGAAGACCACTACTCAAGCTCAATAGTAAAAATTATGAGGTGTCCTGTTTTTTGAATTTTTTTGGATGCCCAAGGCCAAGGCCTCTTGGGCCTTGACGTTGGACCGGCCTTCTAATATAGATTTGATTTAATAACTAATTTAATACCTGTAGCATTATTCCAATAATGGCATGTTGACGTCAATTCTAGTGTCCTCCATGTTGCGGAAGTGGGCTACACAATTAACAGGGCTGATTTCAAACTGGATGGTACTATTTTGCAACCTTTAAAGTGTTGGCTTCTTTTTTTTATTTTTGGGTGCAATTTATCTTCTTTTCACTTTGGTGTTCAAAGTTCGAATTTCCTATATTTGGCCCTTTAGTTATTGGTTTTTGTCAAATCTTACCAATTTGTGACTGAAGGCATGCTATTCAGACTTTTCCCCCGGAGTGTAATTTTTCTTTTCCTTTTGCACCAAAAGGATTACACTTTACCACCTCGCCGTAAGTTCTGCATCTTTTTTTACTACTCTTCAGTTTAGGATAGCACCAGAGCTGACTCTTAATTATGTGAAACTGTAAATGGAGCCCTTGTGTAATTTTATATAAAAATTTGGTGCAAGGAAATTCAAACAATTCTACAAGAGAAACTACTTTATTTAACTGATTATGCACGAAGGTGATTTACTTTTTGGATGGAGGAGTATAATTAGTTTTATAAAGAATACTAAATGTTTTTTCTAGCTTCAATTTAATTGATTCACTTTGTGGTTTGTTTTGTAGATACGACATATAAGAAATTTTAGTTTTAAAAAAATTATAATTCAAAGAGGATTTTTTAATTTTGCCTTATAAATCACACCATTAACAAAAGTAGTTAAAATGTTATTTGAATCTAACAACTAGTGAAACATTCTTTAGTCAATATATAATCAAGTAACTCACTAAAATATTGATTGAAAGTATTTTTGTTTGACCATTTAAGCCCCGTGTTGCGATAAGGATTTATGATTGACTTAATTTTTTGAAAGTATGGTCCCTTACGATGAAAATAAGGTTGTAATATAAGGGAGGAAAATTGGAGGATGAAAGTTTCTTTAGTAACTTTGATGCGAACTGGTTGAAGGTTCTTGCTTTGGTGTGGTGAAGCAGTGCGGCGTGCATTTAGTTTTTTGGTGATTCACGTTCGAAATGTGCAAGGAGATATTTGATTTCTAATAAGTACACAAAACTTAAAGACAAAAGGATTGAACTCAAGACGCACGGAATAAACTTTGAGGGGCCCTAAGTTGCCACTGGGCTAGATTTATGTATTTATGGTAAGGTCGAAGTACATCAATTATACTTAAGAATGGGGGATCCTAGGGCGGTCCTTGTAGGGCACATCCGGTTACTTTGACCGTTAAGAGTTAAACTCTTACCGCAAAGCAGTGGCGACCCCAGGAGTTTAGAAGCGGGGGTCATTCATAAACATCAAATACTTTTATCAACCATAAATCAAAGAAAAACATCACAATAATGACAACTAAAAATCTTGTTCCAATAAAAATCACATTTAAAGCTCATCCTAGCAAGACAGATCAACCTCTCCTTATCAAAAGAACAAAATAAATGACATGGACTCAAACAAACCACACAAAGAAGCAAATTTTATGAACTTTTAGTGTCACCATCAAATTTAGAGGGTTCATTTATGAATATTTTAAAAAATTAATATAATAGTACAGTAGTATTTTTTTCCCGTGGGGTCGGCTGACCCACTCTCTATAAGGTGGAGTCGCCAGTGCCGCAAATAGTGCATTTGCGATCTGAACCATCGATTGCATAGATGAACAGTCTGGATGTGCCCCACAGAGAACCGCCCTACGGGACCCCCTAGTCCATTATGTATACTCAAACAAGGGCCTATTGTGTCATTTTTTTTATTAGAGAACTAAACAAGAGTTAATAATAGGATCACATTGACAATAATACAAGTAATAAAGACCTAATTGCAAAAATATAAAATTTACGCTCAGATGAGGCATTACGTAGTAGATGGGGGCACAAAGTGTAATTACCAGCTAATTTAATGGGAATCGTCATTTTGCGAAGACTTGCAATTATTAATTTCAGTTGCTCTGTTCGTTGTTTAGTTTATACTAGGTTCAAGGTCTCGTGCCTAGCACGAGTTTTATGCCCGTGTATTTTAATTCAGATTTTAGGGACTCAAATGCGTAACCAACAAAACTCTAGGGACTCAAATGCGTAAAACAACAACCTCCAGGGACTCAAATACGTAATTTAGCCATACATAGCCAAAAGACCAAAAGGGCATAGCATTGTGGCAGAATTACAAGAAAACCAACAGGGCAATTTCCAATCGGAGGGCAAAATTGGCAAAATGTGGCATTTGACAAAACACCAATTTTTTTTTGCCTCTCTTTTATAAGCTTCCGGAGGAGGATACGCAAGCAACAAAGGCTATGATTAATGAGGCATTTTATTAATTGTGAAAATTTTGGCTGAACTGGCATAAGACTAGTACTCCGTAGTTAGGGCATCTCCAGTCGTGGAGTTAAAAATGTGAAGTTATATGACACAAAAATATAAAAAGTGGGTCCCATTTATGTGTAGTTATGACACAATATGTTGTTAATGTAAGGAGTGTTGCAATAGTTTTGTTAGAGTGTTGTTAAAATGTACTACAAAAGTACACATTTTTCTCTTCCTCTTTCTCTTCTCTTTTCCCTCTTTCTCTCTCCTCTCTTTTCTGGGCGACACTTTTTCCTCCTCTCTTTTCTCTCTCTCTCTTGAAAAGGCAGTCGGGCCCACAAATGGTGTAGTTAGTGGTACACATACAGTTGTGCACCTGCCTATTACTGCACTATTTCTTGCACAAATTTTCATGCACTAACTACACTACTGGGTCAAAAAAAAGAAAAATATTTGTTACTTATACTAACTCTTACACTATTTCTTACACAAGTGATGTTACTGGAGATGCCCTTATAGGGGACTTTAAGTAGTACTCCCTCCGTCTCATTTTGTTTGCTCACTACGAATATTCGTTCTATTTTCAAATGTTTATATCTTTTTATTTGTAATATTTTTAAAGTTTTTTTAAAATTTTGTTTAATAGAACTAATTGAGATCTATCAAATAAGATCCATATTACATATAAAATACATTATAAATTGAAAACTATAAGAGTTCAAAAAATACACGCATAATCATAGTGAGTAAACAAAATGGGACGAAAGAAGTAGTATTTTTTAAAGTTCCTAAAGACTTTGGTGTGCTGATCATTACAATTCGAACAACTAGTAGTAAGTATTAGTGACGTATATGTGTTAGAGTTATGACTATTTGCTGTGGGCCACGATTGTTATTAATTACTACTATTTTAATTTTTTTAGCGAACGAAACATATTACTAATTGTATGCTGATACATGTTGCCACGTTTCGTTTGCTTGGACTTCATCGACCATGTCAAAATTAATGGAGAGAGCGCGTATGAGCATGTCCAATGGGTTCTAAAATGACTATAGCCATTTGTCCATTTCTAACTCAAAAAAATAGTTAATTAACTTTAGGTGTCAAATTTTGACACTCACTCTCCAAAGGTGGATTCTAAAAGTAGAACTAAAGAGTTCCAAATCTTAACTAATTCAACTTCTACTTCCATCCCAATATATTTTTCAAGTCCACAATACATTAACTTTAAAATAATTCATGTTATTAAATGTTTTATTGTCAACTTCTGTCCAAAATAATTTTGTTCCACACAAATAATCATTACAAATTGGAAGTGAATGATTTCTATCTCGCAGTACGGCGTGACTCCGCCATAATTAGTTTTCTAACTTTTTTGATTTGGTAAGTGACAGTGGAGCGAAATAAAAATTGGTAGCATAGTATTTGGTGGAACATTTATTTGTACTCAAGACACACTTTCAGTTAGGGGTGTCCACGGATCGGATCCGATCCGCTCAGAGCGGATTATGGTTTTTAAGATCCGGAACTAGGGCTGTAAATGAACTGGGCCGTTCGTGAACTATTCGAGGCTCGGTTCGGTAAGAGCTCGTTCGACTTCGATTCGACTACTAAACGAACTGAACTTGAACCTCAATATTAGGCTCGTTCCATAAATGAGCCGAACGTGAACCTAAGTGGATTCGGCTCGGTTAGACTCGCGAACCTGGGGTCAAAATATAATTAATAATATTTTAGGGGTCTACCTATAAATATTTTATAGTTTGGGGGATTTAGTTCTCGATATTTTTTTCTTGTGTTGTTTTTCTTTCGATATCTTGATAACCTGTTTGTTTTCTTTTGATTTCTTGATTATTGTGGTAGATCTACATGTAACATTGTTTTGAAGCATGTCTCTTTCCTTTCTCAGTTTGTGTTTTAAATTGCTAACGAGCCCTACCGAGCTGGATTCGACCCTAAATTCGGCTCGATTCGGCTCGTTTGAGTTTAACGAGCCCTACCGAGCTGGATTCAAGCCTGAATTCGAGCCTAAATTCGGCTCGTTTGAGTTTAACGAGCCCATTCGAGCTGAGCCCGAGCTTCAAAATTTTCTCACGAGCCGAACTCGAGCTCACTTGTCTAGGCTCGAATCGAACCCGAGCCTGACTCATACCTTACCGAACTAATCCCGAACCTCATAGGGTTCGGCTCGATTCGGCTCATTTACAGCCCTATCCGGAACCATCCGTAGGTGGCCTACGGATAGATCGGATCGGTTACGGATTGGATCGGGCAGATTTGATTGATTAAAGAAGGATTATTGGGCGGATTGAGCAAATCCAATCCGATCCGAACTGGATCCGGAACTGCCAGATAAGAAATTCTCGATCCAGAATCGAACCGAACATTCACGAATGGGTTAACGGACGAATCGGATTGGGCGGATTGAGCGGATCGGATGATCCGGTGGGCAGCCCTACTTTCAGTAGATATGGGTTGTGAAATCTATTTTGGAACGTAA
The DNA here is from genome assembly GCA_036023075.1 of Gaultheria prostrata. Classification (NCBI taxonomy): domain Eukaryota; kingdom Viridiplantae; phylum Streptophyta; class Magnoliopsida; order Ericales; family Ericaceae; genus Gaultheria; species Gaultheria prostrata. The sequence continues at coordinate 24,804 of JAXBDA010005145.1, forward strand.
AAACACACTAAAACAATTTTCCCCTCTCAAACATTCAGATTCTCGCTCTCATCGTCTCTCTGATTCCGCTAAGGTCTTGATTCCAACGTGGTTGCAGGTAATTTTGCATTTCCAACCACGAGAGGCGATTATTCCGGCAAACTCAGGGTACCAAAATCTCCTGAATTTCTGTTATTTTCAGTTGGAAAAATTGATGTGGTTAGGATGGCTATAGTCATTTTGGGTTTCAAATATACAACCCCTTTTACAACTTTGCCCTTTTCAATCTCCTTTTCCATTCCCATAGAAGGAAAATGATGTAGCGAAGCGTATGAATTAGATTGACCTGAAACAAGGACAATCACAAACAACGATTGAGCCGAAGATACTCTCTCCTTGAACAACCAATTTTGAGTAAAACTCAGTTTTTCTTTAATTCAATAACAATCAAATTCTGTCATTATGCTTAGGCCTTGTTTGATAATCCAGATTCAACACTTAAAACTGAACAAATTAAGTAATAAGTGATTAAGTAGGTTTGATAAACATTTTTTTAATTTCTTAAAAAATTAAGTGCCACTTAAAATGTGAGCTAAAAAGATGATAAAAATTAGGTAGCTTTTTAATTTTGACTGAGATTAAGAATATTCTCATTCAATCATCTCCACCACCACCACCATAGTCGACACTAAACCACCGCCACCATCACTCTACCACCACCAGTCCACCACCACTACTATTTCCACCATCACTCCACCACCACCACCACTATGTCACTCCCACCACTGCAATTCCACCACTTCATCACAACCACCACCGCCACTCTACCACTGTCATCATCACTTTACCACCACCACCACTAGTCC
>JAXBDA010005146.1:0-25647 GCA_036023075.1 Gaultheria prostrata
ATAGGCGAGGAAATATTTCCTCGCTAATTGTTCCGTATAGGCGAGGAAAAATTTCCTCGCCAATTGGCAAAATAGGCGAGGAAATATATTTTTCCTCGCTAAGATTCCTTCTGCGACGACCATTAGTCGAGGAAAACGGGTGATGAATTTTTTCCTCGACAATTCGTTTGGCGAGGAAACTTTTATCCCATCCTCTCTCGGCATCTCAGTCCCCCCTCCCGACAGACATTAGAGGCCACCACCCATTCCTCCACCTCTTGATCCAGTCAAAGTCGCACAACCACCGCTTCCTCCACCTCTTGATCCAGTCGAAATCACCTTCCGACGACCGAAACGACGTCGTCCATCGGATTGAGGTTGAAAGCTTTTTCTGCTACTCTTTTGTGTTTCCATGTCCCATCTTTCCCCTGTTTCCATCACCTTCTTGACTTCTTTTCTCTGTAGGAATCATACTAATATCTGTAAAAAGAAATTACCGAAAAAAATGAAAAATAGCTCCTTTTGTTGTCTATAAATGGGTGACCACATTGTTTGAAAGCTCTGAATGTAATTAGACAGATTAGTACCCAAATGAGAAAGGTGGGCCTTTTGGCTCCTAGGGTTTTAAATTGTGAATTTGTGACATTTACATTACAAAATGATCTCGGGTTGCAATTTTTATGCAAAAATGAGGTGGCTTTTCCCTGATCTCTCTCTTTCTCTCTCTCTCTCTCTCTCTCTCTCTCTCTCTCTCTCTCTCTCTTGTTTTGAGTAGTTTCTGAAATGGGTTTGTTTCACAGTGGAAAGAAAATGGAAGGAGATGATAATCTGAGAACGGTAGAGTGTTTAAGGGGGAAGATTAGTTGCAAAGAGAGAGAGAGAGAGAGAGAGAGAGAACAGGGACAATTCGACACAGAGAGAAGCCTTCTATGTTGAAAGGGAGTTGAGACTTGAGAGATGTTTCTTCCAGTCCCACATCGATTAATTTCCAAACTTCAGTGGAGAAATCAACTATAAGAGCTTCAAGCCCTACACCATCCCCCCGTCAAGAGCTTGGGCCAAGCTCGAGCCCAGCCCAAGTGGCTTGGGCCAAGAAGTCTCAAACTCATGAAGCCAAACCGGCAAACCAGTGGGACAGAACCGAGACCGGATGAAATCGGCAGAAACCGAACCGGTCTTATTTGGTTCAGTTCCGGTTTCAAAAGTTTTCAAACCGAATGTCCGGTTCGATCCTGAAAATATCTCCGAACCGAACCGTTTTCACCCCTAAAAGGCAGCAGCAGCAAACCAGCGTCACCATTTTCAATAGTGGTAATAAACATCAACACCAGCAGAGATTAGTAGATTTTGAACATAACTCCAAGCACAACATATTTTATGTCAATTCCTAGGGTTTTTAGAGGTATTCAGTAGCAGTATTCACCATCTCATCCATCAGAGAGCAATCTTCAAAACATTAGCAGCATCTAGGAAAATAACAGCAGCATTAATAGACACAGTACACCAAAGCATGTACAACTCCATTTCAGCAGCAACATAGTAGTAAGAATGGTAGCATAAACCATAATATAAGAGTATCCACCAATATCGAATAGAGCAAAAATTCTCCACCCATCAGCATTCAGGAAAACATCAGGAAAACAGCAGTAGCAACATTCAGAAAAACAGCAGCCGAAGTAGTAGATACAGTAAACCATAGCATGAAGAACTCCAATCCAACAACAATAAATTAAAGAATTCAAACATGAGCAATAAATTTCAAAAAAGAATTCAAACTACATAATAACAATTAAAGAAACAACTCTTGTTCCGACAACAACAGATTTTGAAAAGGAGTTATGATGATAGTCTCATACTATAGAAATTGTTGAAGCACTATGAACACCTAAAGAACAGTAATATATTTTTACATACCGGATAGCGATAGACTCCAAATGCAGTAGAGTAATGGTACATCAAATTCCAGTTTTCGCTTAACTCCCTGCGAAAGCAAGATGTTAAAAAAATAAATCGTTGTATAGGCATAGTAGTAAATTGAACTAAATAATAACTGAATTGGTGTGTATGAATAGTTTTTTTTTCTTAAATAAGAATCTCTATCATTACCTTTTGCTGATGTTTTTCCTGCTTCTCCTCTTGATCTTGCTTCTCCTTGTCCTTTTGATCTTGCTTCTCCTCTTGATGGTTTAATTGTTTCTCCACTTCCTCCACAGCTTGCAGATATTTCATATTAGTCTCACTCTCCTCGAGCATAGCTTCCAATTCTCTCATATCGAGGAAACTCTTTTTTTAAGCTTCTGAAAATTGTTGACTTAGGCCATGTGGGTGGGAGGTTTTTAACTATAGCCTTAACCAAAGTCGCAATGGGTGGCTTGAAGCCTTTTTTTCTTTAGACTATGGAATTGCTTCTCCTTTTCTAGAATGTGCTCTCTCACAGTTGAGTTTGGCATCATTTGCCCTTGCTCAAACTCTATCCACAAAGGGTGGACATTACATTCCTCATCCATCTAAGCATTCATCAAATCTATATCATTGTTTATAACATGATTTTAAAGTATTGTCTCCTTCACATGATTCCAACTTGGTGATAGAAGTTCTAATAGTTTTCCCATGAGGTATTGTTCAATGTAATTTTCTCCAAGTTTTTGCAAGGCTCGGCATGCCTCTATTTTTTGCTGAACAAAACTTTCAACTAGGAAGCCCTCCCTATGATGTTTAGTTTCAATATCATGTATGTCGTTCAACATGTTTAAGAAATCAATACGACACAAAAGTGGAAGACGCATCATGAAACCTGTATAAAATGTTAACAGTGATATATACTATTATTTTAAGTTAAAAGTTCTCAGGAGAAACATTTTACTACTTGTGCATTTAAAAATCTAATCTACAATCTCTGCAAGGAAAAAAACACTAACGTCACAATCAAAACTACATGAAATGATAAAGCTGATAGAGAATAACCTTGCAACTAAAAAAGTACTTTAACAAACAATAAACAAACTGTGCAAGAAAAAGGAACTGTGAATGGGTTTTCGTTGGGTTATCCTTCGATGACTTTCATTGTACACAATAGTTTGGGTGACATCATCTGGCATACCGGGTTTGTTACTAATCAAAATCTTTAAGCCCAAAGGAGAGGTGACATGTGACGGAGCTATGTACAACTAGCCATGAAAGAAACATGAGTTTGGTAGATAAAGCCCAACTTTTTTCAAAGTCTGCCCTTGACTCTTGTTTATTGCTATAGCAAATACGAGCTTTATTGAAAATTGCGTTCTTTTCATTGTGAGAGGCGAATGAGTTGAAGAAGGAGATAAGATAGCACGATGAAGATGTACTATTTCTCTAGCCCTAGAAGCTGTAATAACTTTAGCGTCGATTACCTGATTTCTCATCTTAACAACAATGAGCCGAGTGCCAATACATAACCCCCAAAATAGGTTGACATTTTTTAGGAGCATAATCGGTATTCCAACCTTCAATTTTAAGCAATGGTTTGGGAGTCCTAGTAAGTTCAAAGAATGTAGAAGTTCGGGGGGATGCATGTCTTGATCAATACTCTCAGGCTCTGTTTTTTGTTTTTTTTGTTTTTTGGCTAGGCAAAAGAAATTTATTAATCTCTGAAAGAAAACAAGATTAAAAGGAACAAGGGCAAACAAATCTACTCGAGACCTAAGGAAGATGTAGGGAAGAAACCAACAAAAGAAACAACATAAACACACAAAATTAACACCGCCACCAGATATGACCCAAACAAAACCAACACCTAAAACAATAGCAACCCCTAACAGAAACACCCCAAAACAAAACTAAATCAAAACTCCTTAGATAGAGAGGCATCTACATCTGAACCATCAAGAGATGTAATCTCCTTTTTTTATCCTTCTTCCAATGCAACAAGAGCTTCAATCTTCTTTTCAAACATTTCAACTCCCTCCAATTCCAAATATTTTATTTATATTAAAGCTCTTCCTTCCATGATATTTTTACCCCCAACACAGTATTCAATTCCATTTTCTTGCAAGCTTCCTTGATTAACATCATATTCCTATTACAAATGTCACAAGATGAAAGAGAAGATAAAGAAACCTCCATCTCCTTCTTACCTGTATTGGAAGGATTAACATCAACAATCATGTTCCGACTGTTGCTCGATGAAATAGAATCATTCGATGAACAAAGGTTATTCTCCCTTTTTGACTTCTTCCTTTTATTCTTCGACTTCCTCCAGCTTTTCTTTTTCACAACCCATCTATCGGACCTCGGGAAAAGACAAGCTTTCAAATCCAGATACCTTTTGGTCAAAGTTGGAGCTAATGATTTCCTTCATCTATCCCGAATCTTCCTTTTATGTAGACGATCAACTCTAACATCATTCTCCTTTTCTACAATATTACCAAAAGAATCCGCCACAAATGAACTATCTTCCTCATCATTGGAAATAGAAAAACTCCTCTCCATTATTCGCCTCAACAACATCTGTTATCACAATAGGAGGTTTGTAGAATCAGGGGCCAGCCATGTCTCCTACAGCCTTCTAAAATGGCATGCTTGTCATCCAAGCTATGCACATGCAGATGTTAGATATAAATTGATATTGAAGATTGAATCTTGTGGCATCGGTAGGTTTACCGTACCAGTCTACCTTTACCGAGAATCGCGTGTTCTGCATGGTAAAGTTGTTTCTGATTTCTGATGGCTGGGCATCTCTCCTTTGGGGACGTTGACGTCATCATCTTGATTTGAAGAAATAGGGGTGGGGAAAAATCCGGTGTCAACATATATTGACTCTCTTTATCCCCATTGTTACCAAGAATTTTCTCTTTCATCTTCCTTCCAGCTTGCCCATTAACCGCTTGGGCAAAAGTCTTCTCATTAGTTCTTGCCCAAACATTGTGCATGGTTGATCTGACTTCTCCTTTTTAAGTATCATCCATAAGAGGACCAATACGATAATATACTCCTTATTAATTGCATTCTGCTGAATATTTTCTCGCCTTTTATCAAAACTAGCCATCTTGACATACAATTTCCTACCTCAATCCAAATGCCATTAATTCTTTCCACATCATTCTCAGCCAATTTACCATTGTCATATCTTACAAAACCAAAGTTCCTCCCTGTTGCCTTACTGCGTTTTAATGGGATAAAGGCATCTCTAACAGCTCCGAATTTGCTATACGTCTTTCTCAACCAATTTGGCTAACATCTTCCGGCAAATTATCCACAAATAATGTGAACAACTTATGAACAGAGCTTCCACTCTATTAAGTATGTTTGTTTAGCACCGGAACCCATCCCCTCTTTCAAAGTAATCCGACATTGCACAAAAATTAGCGACAGCAAGCGGCAACGGTGGGCTCTACATAGAACAATAAATAGCGGTCCAAAACAGCTGATATTAAAACAGAAGATCTCAATACCAAATCGGGTTACAACGATCATAAACCAGAGCAAATACTTCAAGGGCAGAACACGATCCAAAACAGAAATATGGTGAACCAAAGTAATGGCACGGGTGATGACAAAAGAGAGAGACGATCTGTACCAGGGGAGGGCTGATGAAGAGGTTTCAAGGTAGAAAAGGATGGACGAATGACAGCAGTAGACAGAAATTGGGGTTTTACAGGTAGCTATGGTGGCTAGGGTTCAAATTGCCTCACATCGCCTCAAAGGAGGGCAGTCTAAAGGACTCTCAAGCTCTGTTGGACACAACTTATTAGCACTATTGCAAATCCTCATTTCCTCCAGTAGCATTTAAAGCATAATATTATTAGTTTCATCAACATCATATGCTAATTAGGGGTAAAATGGCGTGTTCTTGTAAGTAGCCCATATCCTGATATTTACTACTGAAATCAGGGGTTGGTGCTTTCAATCAACATGTGTATGCCTCTTTCACCATTTCTAATGAAGAATTCTAGAATCTGAATCCAATTGGGCTCTCGACCTTCACAAAATAAGGTTCCTTGTATTTTCTCTTCACTGACTAATTTTATCCGCTATGTTAAATCACGTAACTCTTGACGTGTCTGATTAGGGATATCTTGTGCTAAAAGATGCATATTTCTGGTAAGGTGCAAAACACCACAATGATCTCATTATGGCAAAGTTTGGTAAATAAGCAGTCACCGTTTGTTCATAACCTCCTTTGGTAATAACATGTAGTCTTTGTCTGAAATCCCCACCAAGCACAAAGAGTTTCCCGCCAAATACCCTATTTCTTGAATAATGCTCTGTATTTTTTAGTATCTCCCTGAATGTACGGTCAACGGCTTCAAAAGCATAATAACTAGCCATAGGTGTTTCATCTCATATTATTAATGATGCTTCTTCTATAAACCCTGCCAACTCTATTCTAAGGTTTATTGAACAACATGAGGATATTCATCAGGGTTCAATGGGATTTTGAAACGTGAGTGTGTAGTTCGTCCACCAAGCAAAAGTAATGCTGCAATTCTTGATGAGGCAACAGAAAGGACTATCTTATTCTAAGCTCAAAATTTAACTATTAAAGTCTTCCATATGTATGTCTTTCCAGTTCCCCCGCTACCATACACAAAAAATAAGCCTCCCTATCGGCTAACATAAGCTTCAACTGTGGTGTCAAAGACTCTCAACTGGTCCTCATTCAACCCTCCATGTAAGGATTGAAAAGTTTACATTTCTAAGGTGTTATCATATTGTAGTTCCTCCTTTATAAGCCTATTTGATGTGATCTCAGCATTGCGATAAGATGGCAATGGCATTGGAGAGAACTCTCTTAGTGATCTTCCATTTTGGTTTAGTATCTTTTCTATTTCAACTAATCCCAAATTCTTAAGATCAAATTCTTGATGACTAACATAACCATCACCTGTAAGCCTCCTTACCTTATTCTGCTGATCATCTGTCAGATCAACCTAATGATTCTCCCACAATTCTAATGGGTTTGTACCTTCTGAAAAAGCATTAGCATTAAGAAAAATAGATTTCACAGTTGAGATCCCAATGCCCACCTTGAAGCTTCGATTAAAGTTGCACCCCATTTATTATCATCGTGAAGTAATCCAAGTGTGATGCATGCAGATTTTAATGTTAGATAGACAACACCGTTTAACGGTTCTGATATCCTCGTTGCATTTCGCACCTTGTACTTTGGTAATCAACATTCGTAAGTAATATCGTTCAGTACCACAATTTGGATGCACATAATTTATCCTCCCTATACGCATTCGTTGTTGCCTTTCCTTCCACTGTTTCTCTCTTTTATTCCATACCCATGATCTAGGAAACTCTAGATAAGTTAATTTGTTTGCTAATGTATGATCTCTATTCGCTTGAAACCACTTTGTAAACATCAGAGCCTGTATCCCTGGTTGATTAATAATTGAAGGAATGATTTCTAAATCTCTGAACACAATAGATTGTTCACCAGGCAGATGATATTGCAGTCGCTCAATAGAAGGGTATTGTTTTGCAATTAAAACTCAGATTCCCCAGCAAGCTTCAATTGCGGAGATATAACGACAATCTAAATATTGTTTTACCCCATTGCTTGCAGTTCTAGCGACATTATTCTCGACTATAACCGTGGCACAATCAGGTCCTTTGTGCACATACCTATATAAGTACTTAATCGATTTGGTGCGTACACAACGGTCAAAATTGATATGTGCATTGTATTTTAGAATGAGGTCACGATTGTAGGGAATGGCCCACTGATTGTCTATGTCAACTCCATTAACTATGTATTTCTTTCCATCATTCATCCATCTATAGATGACAAAACCATTTTCATCAATTGTTGTCTCATCAGAGAAATTTTTAGGATAATGCTTGGAGCACTTTCCATTCACTATGCATGGAGCAGATGGATTAACATCAGCGCACGAACAGTGTATCATGCACCTCATAACAGTTTCAAATGCTAAAGGATCATTCACCTCATAAGGAATTTCTGCAGAAATAACTTCATCAATTTCTTATGGCGAGTTTAGCTTGTCTGCTGTAGCCAGTGTCAAAATTATATGTGAATGTGGTAATCCTCTCTTTTGGTATTGGATGACATTGATATCTATTGACAAATTCATAAATAATTATGTAAAGGGACTATAACTTCAAGAAACCTAAAGGTACAATTTGCAAATATATAACATACCTGCTACAATTGTTCCAAAAAATAATTTCCTTCTTGATCTCTCTCATAAGTTGCTTCATTTTAATTCGAAATACTCTTGCAAGTATATCAGGCATATCATCGGTACGTTGGATAGGAATATGGGCCACCTCCTGTTGGATTTCTGACCAACTCAGGTTGCACGTGAACGCGACAAGAAGGTCTGGGAATCCCATCATTCGACATATTGCTATTACGTCTTGATAATGTTGAATCATATTCCGCCGGCTCCCCGTGAAAGATGATGGCAATATAAATCTTCTACCCACTATTGCAGCATCAGCATCAACAACAGTTGCAGCATCTTGTAGACCACTATACAAATCAATTCGTAAGATATTTTGGTTGCACCAAATAAAGTTTAGTCGATCTTACTCACTGGCAGCATAGCAATCAACGTCAAATTGTTGGAATAAACGACCACCATGAAGTAGTGTTTTTCCTTTTATATATCAGAATTAGAGTCTGAATGCATAGAACTCACCATTGACACTCCTTCTTGATTGTATTGGTGTTTGTGCCGGTATTAATTCTATGGATGGACAATTCTATAGACCTTCTCCATCCATCAATTCCATAGGAAAAAAGAAATAGGTATTGGAGTGGCATGTACGAAGGAGGTGTTTCGTTAATCCTTCGTAATAGGCCATCTAATTTTTGAACGACAATATCATGATTGGCACCATTTCAGACCCATTACCAACAATTAATGCTGCAATTTCATTTGCAGTTGATCGGATATACTGTATTCCATCCCTTGAGCTCAAAATTCTAACACGAAGATCTTGAGCACCATTATCACGTATAATGTCTCCAGCACTGCGAAAAACTTGTACATACGGGTTGGTCACATTTAGCATCGACTGCAAGCCTTCCAATGTGATTGTATGAATTCTTGTTCAGCCACCACCCCACTCCTTGTCCCCATTTTATTATGAGTTTCTTGTTATGTATCGTAAATATAAAGCTGAGCAAACTTTGGTTTTGTTCCAGATTCTTGTAGAAGAGAACCGATTCTATGGAAATTTGCTCCACTAATACGAAAAGCATAAGGACCCCTTCCATCTAACACCGAGTGGTCTATTTTTTCACCCATTGATGTGAAGGACAATAGTGAATTGTATGTCCTTATATTCTCTTTAAATCTCGCATCATTGAACTTTTGTTGCAAGAATTCAGGTGAGTCTGGCAACATAGGCAACAAAACTTGCCCATTTCTACAACAAAGGTTAAATTTTTGGATACTCAATGGGCTATTTTTGGCTTTTTCTTCCATCCACATATTCGCCCCCAATTAAAGCAAGTCATGATTCTCTCACCAAAGTTCAACATTCTGAAATAATAATTCTTCTAGAACTAATGGAGGGTGCAATACCTGAAGTTAAGCAGCAAAGAATTTTTTTGGTTGTTAGGGAAGGTTGTTTGAAACTAATTAACAATATTTTACTACTGAAAAAGGTACCTAGCGGTTGGATTTGGCTCATTCGAAGTGGATAGGGGAATGCTAACAGGCTCAACGTCCATAATGCATTCTCTGATGGGGATGCCATGGGCATTCGCATCATTCGCATTATTGTGGTCGTTCCTCATGACCAGAGAGGGATCACGACGTACTTGCCTTGGATGAAAGTACGCACTTCTCAAATGCCGCGCCTCTCTTTGAATTTCTAAGAAACTTTGATTTATTAATGGATCGTTACATTGATTCATTAATCTTCTCTTGCGTCCGTCCAGTCGAGCTATATGGGCTTTAATTCTTTGTTCATTTATGTCACCACCATACACTGCATCCATCATGAATATTAAATTCCATCTTATAAAATTCCAAATCTACATTTCCAGCAACATATCTTAGACCTTCCTATAGTGGCCAGTGCCTAAGCAATGGGCGTGCACGTAACATTAGGAAAACACACTTATGAATGAATTCCTTTCTCTGAAATCATTTCTCAAGGACACAATGCAAACTCAGATTCTCAAAATCTAGGATCGTTCATCAATTTTCCAAATCAACTAAAAACAGTAATCAAGACAATAAGAGAGAACCCCGTAGTCCAAGCCATGTTTGTTGTGACCAAAATCTTGTTGGACTAAAATGACATGGAAAAACATTGAATAAATTGAAAAGAGCAAATATAGATAGAGGCAAACACACTTTTGAATGAATTCCTTTCTCTGAAATCATTTCTCAAGGACACAATGCAAACTCAGCTTCTTAAAATTAGGATGGTTCATCAATTTTCCAAATCAACTCAAAAAACAGTAATGAAGATAATAAGAGAGGACCCTGTAGTCAAAGCTATGGTCGTTGCTACCGAAATCCTGTTCAACTACAATGACAAGAAAGTAGATAAATTGAAAAGTGCAAACATAGATATAGGCCAGAAAAGCATACCTTTTGGATGGTCGTATGGAATTTGAATTGGGTTTTTTTTTTCGAGAACTAGAACGGAACTTAATCCTACGTAGCTTTAAAAAGTAAAAAGTGGAGTAAGTAAGAGAGAGCGAAATGGAGATATACACCATAAGCAAATGACTAAGAAAGAGATACCGCATAAGCAAATCATTGAGAAAGAGAGAGAGACGGAGAAAATTGGGAAGTACCTTGTGTTCGAAATTGGGAAGCACCTGAATCGAGCTTCTTTTCTGGCCGTTTTTTTTTTTCGGGAACTGGAATGGAACTTAATCCTATGTAGTTCATAAAAAAAGTGGAGTTAAGCGAGAGCGAGAGCGAGAGAGAGAGAGAGAGAGAGTGAGAGAGAGAGAGAGAGAGGAAAATGGAAATAGAGAGATAAGAGTAAATTTGGAAGTACCTGTGTTTTAAAATTGGGAAGTGCCTGTGTTCGACCACTGTAAGATTTGAATGGCTGTTTTGGGGGTTAAGAAAGTGGAGTGGGGAGATTCAGTGTATGGTGGTTATTCATGGGAAGGGGAACAAGGAGATTACTTGGGGAGTTTCAGAGTTGTTCGTGGGTGAGGGTGTGGGGAAAGGGATAAAGAATGGGTTCTGACTTCTAAAGGAGTGGTTTTAGGGAGTTTGAATGTGGGTGTGGGTAAAGGGTAAAAAAGGAGCGGGACGTGGTATTTTTGTCGGAAAAGATAATTGGAAATTGTAGGAAATTAGGATTGGAGATTTGGAGCCTTTATAGGCAAAACACATTGCTATATGGTGTTGATAGATTACATACATAAGAGTATTTTCAGTCATTCTGTGGGAACCCACGTGCATCAAATAGTTATAAAACTAGTTGTATTTTTATGTTGTGCTCCTCGCACTGTTCCGATCCACTTATTTGATTTAGCAATTCCTCCATATTAGCCGGCCAACATTCGACGAGGAAAAAACAAAGTAATTTTTGTGGGGAAAATTTCATTTCGCCCTATGAACTTTCACCAAATGTTCCATAAGCACCTAAACTTTATTTTATTTCAATTAAAAATCTGAACTTACAAAACCCTCAAATATAGGCACTCTCCGTCTAAAGCCATCCAATTGCTAACAGAAACTGTTAATCTATCTCTCTCTCTCTCTCTCCAAAAGAAAACCCTCTCTCTTTCTCTCTCTCTCTCTCTCGCCGAAGAAGATGGGGAAGAAGAGTAGGAGATGAGAGAAAGAGGAAGAAGAGAGGAGAGGGAGAAGATGAAAAGAGGAGAGAAACGGGTAGTGCTAGCTGCGGGCGACAATGGCGGCATGCATGGCTACCGCTACAAGATTTCTTTTTACATTTTTTTTCCATTTTGAAGTAAAGCAAGGAAGGGGTTCCAAGAGAGAGAGGAAGTAGAGAGAGTTACTGGAAGGGGAAAGGAGGAGAGAGTCAGGTGGTGATGCTAGTTGGCATCCTTTAAGTTTTTTTTTTTTTTTCCACTTCAAAATATGGAGGGGGTGTGGAGAGAGCTACTAGAGGGAGAGAGGCTCGCTGGAGATGGGAGTCGCCAGGAATGGAAATGGGAAATGGATTCTAGGTCAGAGAGGAGAGAGTATAAGGTGCTTTAGGTTTTCTTTTGGAGAGAGTGAGACAGAGATATTGATAGTTTCTATTAGCAAATGAACAGATTTAGACACGGCAAGTGCGTATTTTTTTTTTTTTTTGGGGGGGGGGGTTGTAAGTTCAGGTGTTTAATTGAAATAAAATGAAATATAGATGCTTATCTGGCATTGGGATGAAAGTTCAAGGGGGAAATGAAAATTTTCTATCTTCCTTTTACTTTTTTCAGTGAACATTTCTTCTAAATTGGCTTCATGCCTCTTTTTTTCGTCCCACTTTTCTTGTTTACCTTGTTAATACTCTATCACAAGCTGAAGCTCTAGGATGCACACGTACCCTTTCCTTACGAGCCATATCCTCTTTCAATGCAAACTACAATCAGTGCTAAGCAAAATAAGAAATATATAACACTAATTGGATTATCAGAGTCTAAAAACTTTAATCTAATCAGAACTTAAATTTTGAAAAATCTTACTGTAACTACCCGCCCCAGTTGACTTGCTAACTCTTTGCCTAACCACGTGGCTGCTTGCGACCAAAGAATGTATCTCAAAGGTGCCTAACCCCAAGCGTAGGGCTATGAAATCGGTTGCAAGTATATAACTCGAAAAGTCCGAGGTCGAATCCACAGAGAACAGTTTTCTGGAATGAAATAGCTTTATCGATCTAAAAGTGAGTTTTTAGCTATAGGTAGCCAACCTTTTCGTTTCTTGATTTTTGGTGATTTTAAAACTAAAGATTTAAATTAAAGACTGAAAATAAAAGGTTGCTCAAAATTAAAATAAGAGGTCCGGGCTAAGGTTCACATCACCTATAGTCTAAATAGATTCATGATTCTCACGATTTAACGCGATCAAGCCACACGGTAATTGTGCGCTCTTTCGGAAGATAATTCAATAAAATCCTTTTCTTTTTCTTTTCGGTGTTTTGTTTAACCAAGGCTTGATCGGAAATTTGTTAAACTCTCAAAGTGACATCGATTTAAGCATTATGCGTGCCAATGTTATTGTCGACGCAAAATAAAAAACATAACAACTTTAAGTTTTAAATCGATAGCTACGTACGAGCCCAGATTAAACACAAACAAACTTTGTTAGCACGGGTGTGAGAATCTTAAATCTACTTAGACCATAGAGTGATGATCACCCTAGGCCGGGTCTATAACGACTACTTTTCCATAGAAATGGAAGATAAGAAAATGATGAAAAATACACTAGACATAATTTTACACCAGGTAATTTTGCAACAATTCTTGAAATGAGGAATTTAAGAATACAAAGAATTCAACATAATAGAAATAAATTACAAGACAATATCAATTGAAAACTTCTTGAAAATTTAGGAAATGATTAACTTAAACACATGAGAAGAAAACAATGGAAGAAGAAAAATAAAACTTGGGAAAAAAGAAAGAAAATTTCGGCAGAGAGTGATTAGGCAGAGAGCCCCTAACTACTGGTTGGCTCTCCAAATGCAGCAGAGCTGCTTTTTTATAAGGGCCGGAAATTTATCCAGTGTTTCGCGCACATAGGAGGTAGGAAAAGAAACCAATGGCTGAGATTGACGCAGGGGCTGATCGGGTGCACAAGAATTTGACATGTGGCATTTAAATAAACAAATGTAATTTGAGATCCAAATTGGACATTTGAATATTTGCCCATCATTCCATGTCTCGGCAGCACATGGAGCCTAGGAAAATAATTGGGTGCGTTGCGCACTCTTGGTAATGTGAAGGATAGATCAACGAATGAGATCAAACCAAAGCCCAATTGGACGCGCATGAAGCCAACACGTGGCTTTGGGTTGCCGAAATCCTCCACTGATTTTTCTTTTCCCTTTGATTAAACAATCACCCACTGAGATTCCCTTTTTAATAAACAAATGCTCCACTTTGAATATTGTGTTCCACTGGGTCTGCAACGCTCTCGACTGATGTTCAAAACATTGTCCGATTGAAGTGCCGGAATAGTCAAATTTCTTATTTTAATACCGGGAATAAAACAGTATATTTCATGTAATTTATTGACTTTGGCAAGCATCCGTAGGACATAATCTGGTATCAACCGTGCTCCGCAATTTCTCTTCTCATTTCCAAATTCTCCCAGCCGACAGCATCATTCCACTTTTACTTTTTTATTCCTTCTTTTCTTTTTTTATTTCATCAAAGTTTCCAGCAACTTTTGCCCTTCAAAATGATCCGGTGTGGCATGTTCCCCGCAGCAAATGTACCATATTTACACTGTTCTAACCTGAAACACTCAAAACAAACCTTATGCGCAATATCTTATAAAAATTAATAATAAACAGTATAAATAGATCAAATTTGAGAACTTAAGCCCACAAATATTACATATTTGTGTGCTTATCAGTGGCTCAAAAGGTTAACCTCAAGTTATACAGTAGCTGGTTGGCCAAATCTTAGGTGTTGACCCACACGTCCTTAAATAGAAGATGTGGGACTTTGGGGATGTCACAATCTCCCCACTTTGTGATGCAACGTCCCTGTTGCATTGGCCTTGCAACCTTCCCCGATGGGCATAGTGTAGTACTTGGTTATATAGAGCACTTTGCTACAACTTCGGGAGTCAAGACGTGGCTCATACAGATTCTAGAGGTGGCCCCCACCATGTAGATCGAGGTTGTGCTCTGATACCACCTGTAACGACCCGACCCAGCTGACCTACTAACCTAACCATGTGGCTTAAAAAGTTGACCTCAAGTTATACAATGATTGGTGGGCCAAATCTTATGTGTTGACCCACACTTCCTTAATTAGATGATGTGGGACTTAGGGGATGTCACAGTAATCAACTATTACGGTTAGTCAAGTTTGAGGAGGAGGACAATCAAGCTTTTTGGAAACTCAGGGGCAGGTTGGGCAGGACAATAAAGTATTACTGAAATTTATGAACGCATAGTGGTGAAGAGTAGTTCACTTGCTTGCTTTACTCAAATACCTTTTGGATTGTGGGTGTTTGCGTATTTGGACTGATGAATCTGTATTGTTATTTTTGCTACTCATGACATTGATGAATCTATATTGTTGGAGTATTAGTAAGGTTGCAATTTGTGAATGTTGGATTATTTTTCTTTAATCCGTTGGACTATGTTTCTTGAATCTGTTAATGTTGCAATTTAATAACATTAGGACTGCAAGGTTGGAATCTTTTGGAACCTAAGAATATTACAATTTAATAGCATTTGGAACCTGTGAATGTTGCAAGATTGCAATCTATTTGTCTATTTTTCTTGAAACTGTAGTTTCTTTTTTCTACTCTTGGATATTGAGTGCTTGTTTAATTGACAAATGCTTACTTATAATAGTCAATGTATGCTCAAATATTGGCTAACACGATTCGGATATGGATACGGACATGGCATGTGAAGGACACATTATGCCACGTTCTAAAGAAATGACGTATTTACGTGTCCGTATTGTAATAAATAGTCGCTACAACCGGGTATGAGCATGTCGCCGTGTCCGTATCGTGCTTCTTAGCAAATAAAGTCACATGTTTGTTGCATACAAAAGGAATTTGAGAGAACAACACTTAAATGTTCCATTTACAAGCTAGTGCTCGATCTCAAACTCTGGTTGTCTCCTAGCTGGTTTTTGCTTCCATACTTATCAATATGTGAGGCTTTTTTGTATCTTGTGTTTTCATACCAAGAAGGTTGAAAATTCACTGTATTAGTCATCTCATGTTTGTTACTTATAGAACAAACACGATAAAGTCTTGTCGTAATGCCATGAAAGCATAGAATATAGTCTGTCAAGTTATATGATTCTACAAACGGTGTCCCATGTAACATATATTCAATTATAAATGTTGAGAGAGAGAGAGAGGATAACACTACCTAGACAAGAAGATAGTTTAGACTTCTCAAATTCTCAATGATGACCGAAATAGCTACAATTCTTCAATAAGATGAACACTTCCTACCTAATTAAAGACACCTCAACTTCGACCCCATATTATCCAATCTCAATACACCATAACAATCTGAAAAATACCAACCTATTACAGAATACTCGAGTCTTCTCTATCGAGCTTTTGAATCTATAAATACCAAGATGCATCCTTCAAAGGGCAACTTCAAAACCACTGCTACAGTTACAACTCCCCCACCCCAACCGAAAATCACAAGGAAAAAATAAAATGAAAAGAAAAGGCACAACACAACCAGCAATCAATAGTATTCCGCAGGCACACAATTCTAGGTAGAAGAGGGACAAGGATCTTCATCATCCATTGGAATCATGCCTCCTTCATCCGCTGGAAATATTCCTTCCTCCAATTCCCCCTCATCCCCCAAGTATGACCCATGTCCATTTTTAAGCCTCTCACCATCCAGTCCGCCACTTGTTGCTGTTTCCCACTCATCGTCGTAAAATAACAGGGTCCGAAGTGGGTCCCACGGCTATGCACCCCCTGCATAGCACACTCCGCCCCCCTTCTGTATGGTGGTGACAAATGTTTATTACTTTTTTGGCGCTAAATCTATGAATACTTGTTGCTTCACTGGTAGGTTATTCTCCACATACCTGTAAAGGACCCTCTAACTATCCATTGCAAATATCAATTTAATTTTAGGCCTTAGAACTCTCATTGCCATGAAGTCAGTAATTTATTCGACCATGCCAATAAGATAGACCATTACATTATTTTCAGCCTCTTTTGCAATGGCAGTTCACATAAAACTGTGAAACCCTTAATTGATTTAAATACAAGATCATTAAATGTCAATCTTTAGCACGTAATGCTACGAGTCTGCATGATGAAATGCTAGAAGTTGCATTTCATCAAAAGTTCGATGGAAAAATGTAAAAGGAGATGTTGCATTAATGGGCTGACTATAAAACCAATAACCAAATTCAATACAATACCAGTCCATGCTCACTTTTCATTCCACAGAAATAAAACCGGAAATACACCTGGTTTCTGCCACTTCAATTCCAAGCAACTAATTCACAAGTCCCCTAATTTCACAATTGACATGGAACCCTAATTCACAAACCCCCAATTTCACTATTTTACATGGAATCCTGATTTTGTAGTTTGAAAAAGTTATAGTGAAATCAAAAACTAGAATAGACACAAGTTCTAGGGCTCATCGACAACCCATAGAAGAGAGAGAGTGAGTGAGTGAAAGACCTTAGAGGTGGTGGGTAATGGCATCGGTGATGACGTCCCCATCAGATTTTTGCCGCTTGGTGGTCCCTAGAGGGGGAGACATTGTCGGAGGTCGTGGTCGCCGGTGGTGGGTTCGTTCGTTGGGTCTCCTCTCTCTCGCCCTCCTCTCTCTCTCTCTCTCTTGTTTGTCAAAGCCAGAAGTGGCATGAAAAATATTCACTTCTTTTTGCTCATAAATCGAACCGAACCAAACTTTAATGTTGTGGTGGGGCCCACAGATGACCTGTCGTGTCGACATAGCATGTTGTGTCCCTTGTCGTATGTAAATATTGTTGTGTCCACACAGGGCGTTGTGTTCCCTTTTGTATTTAGATGTTGTACGTGTAACATTTTCGAATTTCAAAGGAATGATAGATATTTTATCACTTTAAAGAAGATAATAATAGGGATGAAAGCAGTTTGGTTCGGTCAGTTTTTGACAAATTTTTCTACCGAACCGAACCAGTCAGTTTGTGAATATGGGGACCAACACTGATCGACAAATGGGAAAAACCGTTCAGTTTGGTTTGGTCATTTTTCTAACTTAAACTTCAACAAGAAGGAACCAACCCGTTTGATCTTTGTGGTAAACTCTAATTGGGATTTAGACTTCGCGTCCGTCCATTTGTGAGGTGGGGGGTGGGAGAGTCTCCTATCTGTGCAACGATATCGTCGATTGAGAAGGATGAACCTAGCCAAGATCGCCGACGTGTATGGCAGAAGAGAGAGAGAGCGAGAGGGGTCCAGTAGTTAGAGATGATAAATCATAAACATGATAGAGTAACAGCACTAGCTTAGATATATTTTGAGCAAAAAATGCTAGTATACAGTGCATATAGCTACCCATTTCTCTCAACATTTCAACAATACTATCAATTTTACTTATCTTTTGTTAAAATATTATTTTTTCCTTTTTTAAAATATCACAGTCTACTAACCCTAAATATAGTATAGATATATACATATATATCTCTGTCCAAGTCTTTGTCGATCTACAAAGACCTGGTAATGGTATATACATACAAAGACTTTGTCAATCCAGTGAACAGAGTTCTCATCACCATCAATCCTTACCTCTTACTTCGCTGTTGATAGTCGATCTAAATCCCGGTTAGCCAAACACTTGGTTCTCATCTCGGTCACCGTCGACTGAAAGCTCAATCGCCATCGATCTATAGCGTAGTTGGGCAAAGAATTTTGCCGTCGATCCTTGCCTCTTGACTTTGCCGTTGATCAAAATTCTTGTCGCTGTTGAGCCTGGCTTTGTGGCTGTAAGTAGGAGAGAGAGAGAGAGAGAGAGAGAGAGAGAGAGAGAGAGAGAGAGAGAGAGAGAGAAAAATTTGGTGTGGATGGTGAATAGTACTTCGGTAGATCTACCTAAGTACTGTAGATATACCTAAGTAGTGTAGTAAAATTTATTTTGTTGAAGTGTTTGTTGAGGCTGTTGCATGTGATTTTGTGCGTTTTAGGTAGCCAAAATAGCTATTTTGCCTATATAGCTAAGCTGCTGGTGTTGCTCTTAGGGTTTTTTTAATGGTTACTTGGGCCTGTATGGGCCATGTGAGGATGGTGGTGATTTGGGTTTCTGCTAGCTGAACTATAAAACAAAGTAATAAAAAAAATTCGGTTCGGTTCGATTTTATTTGCTCATAAATCGAACCGAATTAAACTTTAATCTTTTTATAAAATCTAGAACCGAACCGAACTAAACCTCTTTCAAAATCGACCAAAATTGCTAAAAGTTGTTCGGTTCGGTCGGTCAGACAAATTACGTTTTCGGATGGGCCTTATGGGCCGTATCCCTAGATAATATACGAAAATCAGATTAGAATAACGAGCCCAACACGAGTACACAACTGCTCCGTCTTGGTTTTGTTGGGGAGGAAAAAGAAATTCTGTGCAAGTGTGCACTGCTTTCATTAAAAGAAGCGAGAAACGGAAGTGCATCCCAGAACGCCCCGTGTATATCATCGATTCATCCATCTGGGTTTCAGTCTCAGTCACTGCCTTTTTTTCTCATTTCCTTTCCTTTGGCGTCTCACTTATGTCTTCGACTACGGCGCATCTGTTCGAGTACGACGATGAAGACCCGCCTGAACCCGAATACTTCGTCGCCGACGACGACGGCGATCAAATCCCGCCGGATCCTCTATTGAAGTCCGGTACATTCATCCTCGAACCCACAACCCTAACAACAGAACTACCCCAATCAACCCAAAACGGCGTCGCAGCAGATCCCGTACAGCTCAGCGTAGATCGCGAGCCACCGGAGCAGTGTACGAGTCCACCCGGTGTCTCCAAGGGTACGACGGAAAGAGTGAAGACGTCGTCTGCCGCAGCTACAGGTGTGGATTCGACGCCGAGGAAGAAGGGACAGCCGCAGGTGGTTTCTGGTGCGGTGCCTGAGAGACCGAATTGGTTGCCGGAGGGTTGGCGCGCGGAATGCAAGGTCCGCACGTCTGGTGCCTCCGCTGGATCTTTTGACAAGGTAATTTCTCTTCTCATTGCCAACTTAGCCATTTCCATGGATTGCGTTTTGTACTGTATTTCCACCCCTTTGCCCTAAATTTTTGGTCTCTATAACCAAGTATTTTTGGTTTTCTCTTAATTTTTACTATTTACTAGGTTTAGGTTTGCGGTCAAATTTTAAGGATGAATGAATGATTCATCTTGCCTAGGGAAATTGAGAAACTATAACAATATAAAACAAAATAAAATAAAGTTAACTGAAGATAGAAAATGTTCGAAAAAGACAGTCTATCGGTGTTTTAGGGGCATCTTTACGGATTCCCCGTTGATGTCCATGTGAACGCTGTGATGTAAAATTGCAACGAAAAGCTAAATAAATGGAAGTTAAAGTTAAATAAAAACAACTGGCTTTAATAAAATTTATTTAGTCCAAACTCAACTTTGTGTGTATTTATAGCGATTCATGAAACCAATTATTGACTGTGTTTTTTTTTTAATATCTGTCTATGAGTTGAATGTTTCTGAGACAGATAGGGTTATATGCTTATGGCCCTTCTAGTTTGATATTTTGAATTACCATTTAAGGTACTCATTTGAGAGTTTCACCAGTGCTGGAATGGCCTTGTTCTGTTTAACTGCTATGTTGATATAAAGGAAATGGGGTGGGTGCTGTGCAGCCGGGTGCTATGCACCGTGTTGTGCACCCCTCTGCCGTGCTGGAATGGCCTTGCTCTATTTTGCTTCCTTACTATGCTTCAGTCTTTTATCTTGGCAGCGAAAACCTCTCACCCATATGCATCTTAATATATCCAATTGGTAGTAAGAAAGGCAACGGTACTACGGTAGAATAACAAAAGGCATCTCACACCATTCACTATCAAAGATTCTAACTCCCAAATAACCTCCTTATCGATTGGAAGGAGCCCCGCTACCAAAAGAGTCTAACACCAATGAAACGCACACAGCCAATGGTTTAGGCCATTGTCAATCTTGTAAGTTAACGTTGTGATCTACTTCTAGATAACATCTTCTGGCGACAACAAAGTTTCACTACTAGCCTCCTAGCAATTCCTGGCAATCTCCCTAAACAACGAGTCGACCCCCTACCCCCTGCATCTCCATAACCTCTTTACACACAACATCATGCCACATACGATTTCACCATCCTGCTCCATTCCTCACTACCTTCCTCCTCTTCCAGGAATATTTCCAAATTCTAACTTGCCAGCTAAAAAAACTTTGGCGGCCAAAACCCATCTCTGATAACAAGAAAAAAGAGTTATCAATAAACAATCGGAAATTGGGCATCCAATCACTAGAAAACCCATCACTAACTCAAAATATATTGGACCAAGACGAGGTCCTATCCAACACGAAGCCGATAGATAGACCAGACGTGCAAGAAAAATAGAACGGCTCCAAAACCAACACTTGCACCCCCATGACCCATCCTTCACCGCACGTTGTAACTAAATATCCCACAAAAGATGTAACAAACTACGGTCAGCATATTTCACTGAATACAAATATAGTTTACTAGTTGAGTACATCATATAGAAGATCAAGGGATAGACGGGGAAAGAAAGCCTGACTAACCTACTACACTTTCTAGGGGCGTTGAATTCAAACACGAAGGAGGAAAAACTCTGGAAGATCTAGGGCCTTGAATCACGCTAGGGGAAGAAGAGAGGAGGGAGAAGGGGAAGTAAAATATGGAGCTGCGACCCACACAAAAACCCTATTGTTTCTCACATTTTGACCTCCCCCAGTCGAAAGACACGACTCCTACTTATATACTCTTTGAAATCCTAAAATGTAAAATGACAAAAATAACCCTCCTACTCTGATACATTGAAAATCTCATCATCCATCAGCTTTTCAAGTTGATGTGGTATGATGTATCAGAAATTGCAACTAAAGATTCCCCAACTTATATGACCATAACCCTTGCTAAGCAACTTCTATAATAATCTTGGAAATGAAACAATGGCCTAAACTACCATCCATAACAATTCCGGAAATTGAAAAATGACATAAACTAGGACTGTAACATAAAATTGATGACCTAATGTTCTACTTCTAACAATGTGTTGTTTTGATCGATGAATTTCAACATCCTGAAGACAGGTGCATGTGTGTATTTGGCTGCTTTAAAATAGAGACTTAACTTGTTCAAATCTTCTAAAATTTCATGTGCTTAAAATCCTTCTCTTGTTTTTCTTACTTGTTAGTTGCTACTACCGTCTTGTCCATCTTGCTAGCATAGTTAATCCCTTATACTTAGCATCAGCTCTATTTACAACACCTCAACGATAGTTGCTCGAAGGAAAAAGGACCTCCACAAGTATTCAACTTCTGTAATACGAGATTCAGCAAAGTCAATAGGATGACTTCAGTATAACTCAAGGAATAGATAGGAACTCCTAGATAATTTATATACTAAGCTAGTAAACGTAGAAAAATATCTATGTTCTAATTTGATGATTTCCATCATTCAAAACAGACTTCGCAAAAGGTAAATTACAACTCTTGAAACTTAAATGAGCTCCCACTCACCCTTTCCCACATTGAACAGGCATAGGAAGAACGGTGTTAAAGAGTTCTTTTGTACGTCGTGATTTCAATGGGACATTGACTTGCAACCAGGGATCTTTCTTCCTTTCGGATGGATTAAAAAAACCATATGACATGAATAAGTTCCATGAAACCCCTTTTTAAGCTCTACTTGTATCGCAGAAGAGAAAGGCAGAGGGATGATGCAACCTAATTCTATCTCATTTGTCGTTGGGGCTCTGCGCTAAAAGCCTCAAAACTTAACCTTAACCTTAGCTCCTAAGAATAGTTTTATATCAACATAGCAGCTAAACAGAACAAGGCCATTCCAGCACTGGTGAAACTCTCAATTGAGTACCTTAAATGGTAATTCAAGATATCAAACTAGAAGGGCCATAAGCCCATATATAACGCTATCAATTTTCTGTCCATATAAGACGTGTCATAAGTTGAACTTTCAGTCCATTTTTTTTTTCAAGAGTTAAAAAGATCAAATACATATATTTAGGCCTAGTTTGTCAAATGATTTTAGCAAAAGAGTTGCCAAAATCATTTGAGAAACTCAGCCTTAGAAAACATCGATCATGGATTGAAGCTGCATCTAGTCTTAGAGCATTGATTTGTGCTTCGTGCTTAGTCGTAGTTTGCTGTCCTCTTCAACAGATTGAGTAAGTGAGAGCAAGTAGCGATGACACCTTGAATCCCCCTAATGCATGGCGCAATAGACAAGAAGAGGAGGATAAGAAACAAACACAGAGGGTCACCTGACTCGCAACCCTATCTCTAAACATCCAATATCTTTTAAACAAAGTCCCTGGTTACATCGTTGAACCTCTTATTTATAGACTATGAACCCAAACAAAACTGAAATAACCAAATATCAAAATATCCTAATAATGAATAAACTACCAATGATAAACAATTTAGTGCCAATGACTTTTATTGGATAAAAAAAGCTTCCTTATTTGTGTTGGGCCTTTGGGCTTCACTTGAGGCTTCCAAAGTTAATGATTATGATCAACCAATCAAGCTATGTGCCATCATTCTCCTCAAATGAATAGAATTTGATTGCGGCGAGTTAGGAGCAAGACCAAGAATACCATACATAGTAGTATTTCTTCCTACCAAAGAATTTGTCGTCAACTCGACGACACGTGAATCTGTGGCAAATGTGAGGGTGTTCTTTGTCTTGCTGTCAACAAAAAGTATTGGCACCCCCAACGTGCTTGACAATGGCCTCCCTTACCCTTGTACGACCCAAGAGAATATGGCAAAGCTTAAGATGAAGATCATCACACATTACTGTCTGTTTTAGCTGACCAAAGTTGAATGTCACGAGGCATTTTTTGTCAACTTTAAGCGTAATGTTAGTGGTCCATGCAACACGATGAGGCTCGTGATGCGGCTCAACTTTCAATCCCAACTTCTTCACAACTTCATTCTTGTATGAAAAATGTTTGAACGCTCCAGCTTCTCTGGTTCCTTTTTGTCTTAGTAGCAGCAAGTAAAGGACGAATGGTGGCAAATCATGTTATCTTGAAATCCCTCATCGATCTCAAGATCTAGGGGATCGATAACCTGTACACAAATTTTTGGTTGCTCAGATTCCTTTGCATCCATGCTGTACTCATTGTAAGGTTCTAAAACTCGCTAGGCGCTCCCAGGGCTGTCGGGGACCTTCGAGCTTCCAGCCCGAGTACTCGGCCTTCGAGAAATTACTCGGTTTTTTATTGTTTATTATTTTTTTATAGTATGTAGACATTGTAGAGACATGTAAACTAATACTACCAAGTACCAAATAACTATTCCATCCATAATAACTAGTCAATCTTCATAGTTCAACTTCAAACCAAATAAAATCAAGTAGTACCAAATATCTAGTCTATTACAAAGTTCAAATTTCAAAGTTCAAAACCAAATAAAACGAAATGGCACGAAACTAGTAATGAATTACTCCTCTTCTTCTCCATATCCCTCCATAACATGGCCTTCATCATCCTCACACTATACCTCCTCATCTATCTCATCATCATCATCATCATCATCATCATCATCGGTATCACCTTCCGACACAAAATCGTCTTCATGTAGCTCTCGGACTCCAACACTTCTACCACTTCTTCTAGGTTGAAGGTATTCATCCGCTCCCATGGCTTCTCCAATCAATTCATATGAAAGTCCCGAAATTGGATCAATTCCATCATCACATTTCTCAACAATCCATCCTTGTGCATGTGTTGCTTCATTAGCAAGTAAGACATCTCTATTTTTCTCCTTCCTCATCTTTTTATCATTGATGAGTTTGGCATTGAATTGGACATACACTAGGTTGTTCAACCTTGTTGCATCTAGTCTATTCCTTTTCTTTGTATGAATCTACACACAATAGAAAAATCCTAAGTTAATATACATATATAGATTATAGAGAGTGAGATGTGAGAAAGTGAAAGAGTAAATGTACTTACTCCCTCCAAAGTGCTCCAATTTCTTTCACACCCCGATGAACTTGAAGTTAAAGATAGAATTCTAGTGGCCATTCTTTTCGAATTGGGTGTGTGATTGCCATAGTTAGACCACCATCCAACTAGACATGAAAGAAGCATATTAGCACTAAGTTACTTGACCTAGGGCTAGGAGCAACATTACCCCTAATATGAGCAATGTGTTCTTTCATCCTATTAATCCCTCCACTGTATTCCCTCGAACACAAAAGACATCTTGCTCTATCCTTATTATTAGGATTCGCTAGAACGGCATAATCCCATCCGACATCAGTTGAATTTTTTTTCAATGTTGTACACTCAGAAGCGGTAAAGGCCGCCGAAGACTGGGATTGACTGGCCATTGATATTTGATTTGATAGTTTGATACTAGCCCTACAGAGTAAGCAACACATAACAATGGAAATTAACACAATAGTCATGCACTGTTGATTGTTTTATGTACTGGAAGTCTGCAACATTTGCGAAAAAGAAAAAAGGAGAGACTGTTTACTTATGTGCATGTACTGGAGGGACCATTACATTACAGGACCATTACATCTAGTCTTTTTTTTTTTTTTTTTTTTCAATCGGTCAAACATGTGGACATGTGGTCTCCAGTAGTCCAGTGTAATAGAGTTAGAAATACATTTGATAAAAAATATATATACTTTAAGATGTGAGTCGGTGGAAGATGTTGACAGTGGTCTCCATATATATGGGGGCGGTTCCGTGGACACAACGAATAACACAACATTTGACACAAATTTTTTTTTGTGAGCCCCACGCGAATGATCGGAACCATACAATTTGTTTAAAATATGTTTTTAAGATTGCCTGTAAAA
>JAXBDA010005147.1:0-25635 GCA_036023075.1 Gaultheria prostrata
TCTCGCGTGGACCTTGGAAAACACGTTTTAAACACATTGGACGGTTCGGATCGTCAAAAAAATATTGGGAAGGTGGAGTCCCGGATCCGGGACTCCCGGACTAGATAACTCCTATATATATATATATATATATATATATATTCATAATCTTTGCTCGTGTAAACTCTTATTGTCTTTTATTTTTTCTTTTTGGTATCGATTCTTACTGAGGAGCATGTACTATAAGTAGTTCAAATCGTCTTGAGTGATCCTGCAAAAATAGATATCATTTTCACTCTTAATAGAAATCTAAGAAAATTATACATGGAGAAACTTCTTCGCAGAGATTAAAATGTGGAACTTTACCTCTTGCACGCGCTTGGAAGATTTTTAATTAGATTTTAATGACTTTCTTAATTGCTTGGCAGTAGGTTATTAGGTAGTTTAATATTTCAATAGCCTTATATTCTAGTACTTCAATTTGCAATGATGGTTGGATATTTTTTAAGCTGTTTAACTATATGCATGTGTTTGCATAGTTGTGCATTTTTGTAGAGAGAACATTATTTACACCGCCGATATAAAACTCTTCTTTTCCTCCATCATTTTTGTGGGCCTGTATTAAACGTTGATTTGAATCGTTCATCTTGTAAGGCCTGCTGAGTTTATCCTGGCAAAAAAAATAGCTGGATCGGACATCGATAGGTATATTAAAATTAAAATTTTATTTTGTAAAATAGATGGTCCTGGATTTTAAAGTTAAAGTGTGCTTGACCATCCATTTTGCAAAAAAAAAATTCAAAATTTTATATATCTATCGATGTCCGATCAAAATGATTTTTTGCATGGATGCAATACTCTATGGACCTTACAAGATGAACGGTTCTGATCAAAACAATAAACTCACTGTGGGACCCACATATGGCAGTGGTGGAAAATGGGGGATTTACACCGGCGGTGTAAAGAATATTTTCTCTTTTTTGTAGTCTACTGTTGCTAACTATTGGCATGCAAGAATTGTAATATTTGATATGAGCTTTTAAAGGGTATTTCTTGGAAAATGAAGTAAAAATACATTTCTTTCCTTAACTGCAAATGGTCGAACCAAATGCTTGAATAAAAACTTATTTTTTCCTCAATAACATTTCCACATAAGCTAAACACTTTACGATTACCCATGTCTCACATTACTGGGAATGAGATTCACATGAATAAG
The DNA here is from genome assembly GCA_036023075.1 of Gaultheria prostrata. Lineage (NCBI taxonomy): Eukaryota > Viridiplantae > Streptophyta > Magnoliopsida > Ericales > Ericaceae > Gaultheria > Gaultheria prostrata. The sequence continues at coordinate 1,196 of JAXBDA010005147.1, forward strand.
ATATCTATTCATGATTTTTGATTCCTGTCATCCAAACACAGCCTTAGGGTTTCTAGAGAAATTTTTCAATGCCAAACAAGTACCACGTGGCTTACCTGTCGGTGCAAATGTTACCAATGGTCCGGCGATTGATAATACTTTTGGACGGCTGCGATAGAGCGTTACGGGTACCACTAGCAGAGAGAAGAAGAGACAACATGGGTCAGTTGACCTTCTGGCCTCAAATTTCCACAGGAATACTGCTAGTGTACATCAAATATTTGCTAAATTGACCCCTCTTTGAGAATATTTTTTTCTTTTTGCCCTAGCCTATGTTATATATTTGGTACATGGTAAAAGAAGGGTGGAAAATAGACTTCTTCTTGATTCAGAAATCCTCCTTCACTCTTCCATCGGATAGATTATTTGTTAGTACTAGACTACTAGTTATTATGTAAGGATGCAATTATAGAAATAGGTAACGTAGAGTTCTAGTTTCTGATTTGTGTTAGATTTGAATTTTTGCACATCCGGTTATTCGAAAAAAAGCAAAAACATAAAAGAAAAGGAAAAATATGTTCTTAACTGTATTTATGAGAAGGAAAACGAGTAACATTTTGTCCATATATACGCGGTATATATACACCCTTCTGAGTTGGCGAAATATGTTTCCCGTTAACCACTTAATCAAATGACAATAATGAGGCCCAATGGTGCCGCCAATAACAGAACAATTGCCATAGTTCAATAAATAGACTGAGAATCCAAAATTATAATAAGTAAATATCGATTTGGAAATTTAAGAACTCAATGGATTATGGATGGAGTAGTTTGACAGGACAGAGAAATTTTATCCTTTGGTGATTATTGGGCCCATGGACTCTTCTACGAAAAGAATGAATTGGTCCGTAGCATTTCGAGCCCAACTAATATGGGTATTTTCAATGAGCTTGTATTGGAAGGCTTGACTAGACAGAACTGGACCCATGGAAATTCTAGCCCAACTAAAATGCGCATTTGACTATTGGGAAGCCCTAAAAGGTTGTTTTTCCAATGGAAAAGTTATTTGTGCTCTATGAGCAATGTTCCTTCATCTCACAAAAGTGTGTGGGCCACAGTTTCTATCTTAAAGTAGGATCTACACACTTCTGTGAAATGAGATGGATTATACACTTGAAAATGTTAATGGGGGCAGACATTTTTGTGAGTTGGAGGAGCGTTGATCCTAAAGCACAGAGAATCTCTATGCCAACCAAGCCTTGGGGACCAATCATTATCACATGGTTCATTTATGTGAGAAAGAAAATAAAAAAAGAGGCATGGTAAAGTCCATGAAAAGAAAATATGAAAATGCACATGAAAGTGCATTCGACGGGTGAGATCCACCCTGTACACTTTCCCCTTATTATAGAAATAGGTAATATAGAGTTCTGGTTTCCTTATTTGTGTTGATTTGAATTTTTGTATAATATTTTTTGATCAACAAAAAATTATTAGTATCTATAATTCTTTATACGTCACAATTACTTCTATGGCATGTCTTTTATTTGGTAATTAAGGAAATTCAACTTCCTGTTTTGCTGATCTCTTTCTCGTTTAGTAAATATTTTTATTTCTTTAGTTAGGCTCAATGGGCAAGTGACATATTTCCTTATTTAACCAAAGAGTAATTGAAAATAATTTCTACTTAAATGATGGCTGAATAAAATTAAACTAAAAAATCATAGTCAAATTGTCTGAGCTTACGACTCACCTCACATAATCCAAGGTCTCCGATCATCCGAAACTGAGCTCCGGTGGCCAGCGAGTGAAGGGTGGTGGTTGCTGGGGTTCGAGATGGTAAGAGAAGGCAGGTTGGCAGTCGGCGAGTGCTGCAGTGCTCTATGGCGGTCGGCATCGTTAGAGAAAGAAGAATGTGTTTCTGTTTTTAGCTACAGGGACAAAAAAGTAATTTTACCTCCCAACTTGACCTTATGGTAATTAAAAGCACGCGTCTTCCTTACTGGGAAATAGGTATCAATTTTCTGTACTGGCCGGTAAAAAACTGAAAATATTAATCTTTGAAAACAAATTAAAAAGATTAAAAGGATCCAAAACATGAGCAACACAACGAAGCAAGAGCAACCCATAAGGCAACTCCACACTTCGAAGATCAAAAGCCGCTAGGACCCAAAATGGGGGAAAAAAACATCACCTCAGATTGACAAGATGCCAACCAAAGACCTAAAGCCACCCACCAAAGATAGACCCTAAAACCCGAAGACAAAGAAACAACCAAACTGACACAGCATCCTGAAAATAAACCTAAGCCAACACCCCAACCAAAACCCAACCAAAACTCCCGAAACAAACACCACTATCGACAAAATTAGCTTCCAACAGAAAAATTGCTAATGATCTCATCATCATCCCCCAAATAATCATCATCCAAGATCTTGCTTATGAACCGAGAAGCTTGAGATGCATTAAGTTGACTCCTATTAATGCCATCAGAAGAAACAGATAAAGCAGCAGCAACAATAGCACATCTAAACACTACGCATTTTTTTTTTGTTTATGACGACCCTTCTTTTTAGATTTAGCAAAACCCAACTTATCTTCAAACCTTTTTTGCTTCCATTTTCCTTTCCTAATATCGTTCACAACATCAGTTGGATTGAGATCCACAACTAACTGGATACCATCAACATCTTTCTCATTTAAAAAACCCACTTCGGAAAGATTCCAAAAGCCTTGATCAAAACAATTTTCAGCGTCAATATCCCATCGCCTTTGTCTATCAAGATTCTCCCTATTTTCCACAAGATCCCTGTCATGAGAGTTCTCTGCCACCTCCTCTGAAATTTTCACTTTTTCGCTATTAGATACCTCAATCGAATTATCAACCCTCGTGTCCCCCTTAGCATCATCCTTAGCAGTGCTATTTTCCACAAAAACACCATCATCACCAACTACTGAAACAATGGGAGTCTCAGCCACCTTGCATTCACAAAATGTCTTCAAGAAATTATTGACAACACCTTGCTCCTCTACCACTCTAAGCAGATACGATTTGTCATCAAGCTCCAAACTAACCTCCTGGTTAATTGATTCAAAGACATCGGTAAGAATTTTCAACTAAAATGGGCATTTGACTAGAGGGAAGCCCTAAAAGGTTGTTTTTCCAATGGAAAAGTTATTTATGTTCTATGAGCAATGTTCCTCCCTCTCACAAAAGTATGGGCCCCAGTTTCTATCTTAAAGTAGGGTCTACACATTTCTGTGAGATGAGTTGGATTATACACTTGAAAATGGGGGGCAGACATTTTTGTGAGATGGAGGAGCGTTGATCTTAAAGCACGGAGTAATCTCTATGCCAACCAAGCCTTGGGGACCAATCATTATCACATGGTTCATTTATGTGAGAAAGAAAATAAAAAAAGAGGCATGGTAAAGTCCATGAAAAGAAAATATGAAAATGCACATGAAAGTGCATTCGACGGGTGAGATCCACCCTGTACACTTTCCCCTTATTATAGAAATAGGTAATATAGAGTTCTGGTTTCCTTATTTGTGTTGATTTGAATTTTTGTATAATATTTTTTGATCAACAAAAAATTATTAGTATCTATAATTCTTTATACGTCACAATTACTTCTATGGCATGTCTTTTATTTGGTAATTAAGGAAATTCAACTTCCTGTTTTGCTGATCTCTTTCTCGTTTAGTAAATATTTTTATTTCTTTAGTTAGGCTCAATGGGCAAGTGATATCTTTCCTTATTTAACCAAAGAAAAATTGAAAATAATTTCTACCCAAATGATGTCTGAATAAAATTAAACTAAAAAATCATAGTCAAATTGTCTGAGCTTACGACTCACCTCCCTCGATGAAAAAAAGATGTTTATAGATCTTTTTTTTTTTGTAGGGAATTGATATTGGCACTCCCCAAATTGTTAAAGGGAGTGCCATTATCAATCCCTATATGGACTTGATATTAGCACTCCCCTTATTGATATTGGCACTCCCCCTTTTGGAGTGCCATTAACAATTTGGGGAGTACCAATATCATTTTTTTTTTATAATTGTTATTACAGCTTTCATATGCACGATACAAGTGACAAATAGCCAAAATTTAGGTGTTGCTTCTACCTAAGGTCTCAGATTCGATTTCCTTTGTCAGCAAATTTGTGGGGCCACTAGGGGTTATGCCTAATAAATTATTAGGGTTTCTATATTATCAAAAAATTGCAAGTGGTGGCTAGCTCATGCGTTAAAGCTCTTGGATGCCCCACACTGCATCTTGGGATTGAGTCTCATTCCCCCCTCCTCATGTAATATATTAGGAATGACGAATGACATAAAAAAATATATATTATCAAAAAATTAGGTGTCCTCCAGTTATCAAAAAATAAAATAAAAATTTGGTGTCCTAAATTATTAGGTACGACCCACTAAAATTATAGGGTAGTGTACTACTTTCCCCTCCATGGATATGGCAATGTATTGTGTCAGCTGGCATCACACCTATATCATATTTTGGTTTCCCTTTTAATAATCGTAGAGCGTTATTTTTCAAGTTGTTTATTTTGGTATGAGTTGGCCGAATTTGAGTTCTCAAACTCCAAAGTTTCTCAGCCACGTCTCACATTTTGTAGTAAAAAGAAGAAGCAAACAATCGGTTGTGAACTTGTGGCTTGAAATTTTTTATTTGTCAATATTATCTGGAAAAGCAAAAGCCTAAACACAGAGAGGGACTTTTGTTTCGAGTTTTAGAGGTTTTTCCCTCAGACACTGATTCTCAAAAACCGGTTCTCAAAACTTTCAAATGAACATAGGAGTTTATAGGGTTTGTTTGTTTTGTGTTCTAGAATTATTTTTTTCTCTCAAAAATCGGTTCTCGAACCTGTAAATTTAAATGAACGTAATCTGATATTCTCATAATAATTTTGTAGATTCTCATTTGATGTTGAGATGGTGATGAACAAATGCTTTGGATATTCTTTTTTGGTTGGCTTTCCCCAAAGCATAAGAAAAAAAAAAAAAAGGACACAAATTAAATGTGTCTCTCAAATAAAAAAAGGCTTGGTGTAAGTTCTTATGTGGGAGAAAAATCTTCAAATATTAGTTGATTAATTGGGTAATGCTGCCTCCAAAGTTTCCCACTTATTTATTTTTTGGTCAAAGTATATGCACAATATTAATATGAATGACATCTCACCTAATGACTTAGATTTGAAAAAAGAGAGATGAAATTATCAAACCAATTGACCAAACTATTGTCATTACTTGACAACTATGAAGAAAGTAACTTGCAAGTGATGGCTAACTCATACGGTACAGCACTTAGATGCCCCCCACACTGCATTTCGGGATTGAGTCTCATTTCCCCCTCCTCTATGTACTAGATTAGGAATGACGAATGACAAAAAATAAAGAAGAAGAAAGTAGAATTTTTTCTTCTTCTGGAAAGTGTGTAGAAATAACTTGAGAAAACTCTTACCATATGCAAAATATAGTTTGACATGCACCCTGAATTGTATAAAAATCCGTACGCTCTCACATAAATTCATCTTTTTTGTAACTAAATTCACAATGAGGGATTCTTCGTCGCTCGTGCGAATAGGGCATGCCAAACGCAAATTACAAAACACCGTGACCAGAATAATCGCACCATTTGGATTCAGAAACTTAATTTTGATACAAAAATTTCAAACTAAAAAAACTATTCAAAAAAAAAAATATTACATCCGAGCACATAAGAGCCGGTCAAATCCAAACATATGGAGTATATAACTTCTTGTTTATTTTTTCGCCATTATTCGATTATTAATTATTCTTCAGTTTTGGTGTGGAGTATTAATTTCCTTGTGATTGAGGGCCACATCTCTGAGCTCCGCTGTGTCAATCGTAGCCGCACGATCATCTGGCCTGTAGTATCCGGTGACCGGGTCTGGACCCCACGCAGTGCTGGTGGTGGACCCAGAGTGCTCACGAATCACAACTTTCTCTTCCACTTGATGAGTAGAAGATGTAGACCCATTCTTACCACCACCACCCGCCTCCTCACCACCCCATGATGCGGTGGCGTACCCTATAACTCGCCTGGTTTTTTTTCACATGGCCCATCAAAGATATAAATTAATAAGGAAATTGCTAACCAAGTTCTTAACGGCGACAGATAATGAGTAAAAAGTGTCTCGGTATTTGAAAAGAATACCCTAACATAAACATGTAGTGAAATTTTAATTTGTTTGACATTATTATACGCATATTATCCGCCGGCTGGTGGTTAGCAGGTCCTAGTATAATTAAAAGAAAAATCACTTACAACCAGAAATTTAAAAATTGAGATGTGGCAGGTGGGTGGTGTAAACAAAACGATGTATGAGTCATTGAATTTGCAATAGTTGGGTGCTTGTTTCAAATTCACTCGAAAACGAAAAGATTACAGGGATTCACTCGATCAGGAAAAATATGACACTGGCATTATTAAGATCACAAGAGTAAAATAGAAATCAGTACGTGGACCATATTAATATTTGTGTTTTTTGATTCGAAAACTGTAAACAGAAAGAAGAAAAATAATTTACAAGAACATGTTTTTGTACAAAAAAAAAACCCACCAAGGTCATGGTACTAACAATATTTCATAGATAATTGGTTCATTGACAGGCAATCCGATGTGAAATGAAAGAACCATAAAAGACTACCTACGTATCCCGAGAAATTTGATACGAAAATACATAAACTAAATATGTACGTACCGGTTGATGGTGAGCAGGGAAATAGCATCTGCAAGAGGAGCAGCAAGAAGCTTGGCGTTGGAGAGGGAGGAAGCCATTGCTAGATTACTTTCGGCAATAGCAGCAGAGGTGTTTTTTTTGTGTATATATAGGAATATATATATAAATATAAGAGAGAGAAATTAAAATTTAAAAAAGGTAGGACAGGACAGGTGTGGGTGTGGGTGTGGGTGTGGGTGGGGGTGTGGGGGTGGGCTGGAAACTAGTAAGAAAGAGGGAGCATATTGACTGACTTTCACATAAAATTGGATACTTTAAGAGGCCAGGAAAGAGTGTCAAAATTGGAGGAGGCTTTTCACATAAAGTCACGTAATTCGCGTTCATGAAGCGGGAAAGCGAGCGTGAAAGAGTTTTTTGAAACGCATTCCAACCTATTAAAATTTGTGAGAGCTGGGACTGAGAGACTGTGCTGATCATTTTGACATATAATGTGACTAAGGTCACAATGTTAACTATGTTGAGTCAGTGACTATATTTGCATGGTACAGTTAAGAAGCGAGTACACTTTTATTCACCTATCGAAAAAGTGAGTGAGCATCAATTATTGTGTGTACCCTACATCTAGTTTCGATTCAAATTATCAGGGCTATTCATTTTGTAGTATTTGATATCTTAGCATATTCAGCAAAGAAATTATCTCAATCCCGTATCGGTAATTAGGTAAGCTAGAAAATCAAGCCCTACAAAATGAACCGCGTAGATTAACAATGTTAAGCTCTGTATGAATCACATAATTGGTTGGTACCTCTCACTATCTTATGTACATGCGTCATAGGAGTATTATTTCAAATACATACCGCGGTGGGTAAGCTAGCCTATGAAATACAGTATTCAACCAAAAGAAACTTACAAATACACACGTTTGTGTAAGTGGTATACGCATCGTATAACATAACTAATTCTGATATAGGTCACAATTCGGTGATTGGACAAAAAAGAGAACAGTTAACGTGTGCTCACTGGGCATAGGATAATACACACAAAAAAGACAAAACAGTTTGGTGGATATGTGCACTTTTTACGAAAATCAATACATTTTTTTTATATTGTCTTATCCACAGCCCAATGATAGTACGTTTTTACTCTATAGTTAGCATTTTCCAAAAGAGAAAGGCTATTAACACAACAATATACAAATGTTAATGTGGCACTGTATCATTGGACAATATTAAATGACATTTCATCCATTGTTCAATGACACAATGCCACCTCAGTATATTGTGTATATTGTTGTGCAAAATGTTACTGTTACCTATGTTAGTAGCGGAAGAACGCCCCTCGGGCGTCTGATCGTGTTTTAGACGGTCCATATGTGTTTTGATTTAATTCTAATTTAATAGAATCAAAACAAAGCTAATAGAAGTGGACTTTCTATTGCTTGCATGTAACGTGTAAGTATACACTTTTTTTATTTGATTTAATTCTAATTTATTAGTAGTTGTATTAATTGAACCCGTGTGGCATGGAGCAAAAAAAAAGGTCAGATAAGCTTCAGGAGCCAATTACATTAAATAGGGTCACTGTCCAATAATACTCTTGGAATGTTTAAAATAATTTTCCAGCTTTTCAAGAAGAAAAACTAAAGCGATCGATTACCAATGAAAGGGAGGAGCTGGCCCACTTTTTTTTTTTTTTTTTCTGAAGAAATGAGTACAATTTTATACTCCTTCCATCCCATAAAGTTTGTCCGGCACGGAGTCCAATGACTCAAAAAGAATAGATTTTTGTCAAGAAAAAAATAATATTTTTTGCACAAATTAATAGATCAATGCTTGTTCTATTATTTTGTGAAAAAAATTAACATTTTTATGACAAATAACTAACTTTTTTTGAGTTATTGGACTCCGTGCCGAACAAACTTTATGGGACGGAGGGAGTAGTTAGCTAGTGCATTCCACTGTCATTTGTAGTTCATGTTTGGACTTCCACGTGTAATTTTCATTGTCTCGAACTTGATTTGGCAATTTTTGAGCTTAGCATTTGTCAGCTGATGTGAGAAGATAGAAATATTTTCTGTATATCTTAGACTACATCCAATTATGAGTAATAGTCTGTTCAAAAAAAAAATTATGAGTAATAGTCTGGTATAAATAGACGCAGTCACGAGATAACAAGGGAAGAGTGGAAATGAAGAATAAAAATAAAGCGATGCGATAGGCCGATTTCTAACAATAGAATCCTATAATTTATTCTAATTTCAACACTCCCTCTTCCCTCTTGGATGGCTCACGCACTGTTGCTGCTTCCTGCAGCTCCAGGTAGCTAGCCCTCTCTTATGGAAGCTCCTACCGTGGCTGGACTCCTTGATTCAAACCCTGCCAAAACACTCGTAAGTCTCGAACTAATCGTCGCCAAATTGCTCTTAAGCTAGTGTGAATATATGAACCAAACATGACTTGACAATTGAGGACTGCAAGATTAATTAGTAAAGATGCCTACAGTGATCTGTTCTGATGAAGGAACAAATGAGGGGATCATAGTGCCGGATCAAACTTTCTCATGATTTAAGTTGATGTCAACCAAAATAGGTAGAAACCAAAGTATCTCAAAAGTGCACCGAGCCATAGCTCGATATTGGACTTTCCATCAACAAAAGATCTCAAAACTATGGCCTGCTTCTTATATAGAAATAAGATGATTAGTACAGAAAGCACAAAAAACTAAAGTGTTAATCAGTCTTGGATCCACCATAATCAGCATCACTAATGCAGGAGAGACCAATTTGAATACCAGATGAGGAAAACAAACTGAAAACAAAGAATGTCTTGAGATATCTCAAGATATGACACTTAATTTGTTCCAAAGCATGAGGGTCTCTTTCTAAAACCTTTTTTTTTTTGTTAGCATTGTAACTCTTCGGAGCATTATTCTCTTCACATTAGTGGAATCGTGTTTGCATGGTACGAGATTAAGAAACGAGTACAATTTTATTCACCTATATGAAAATTGAGTGAGTATCAATTACTGTGTGGAGCCTACATCTAGTTTCGATTCGATTATCGGAGCTATGCATTTTGTAGCATTTGATATCTTATCACATCCTGCAAAGAAATTAACTCAATCCCGCAGCGGTAAGTATTTGATCGAATTACACTTGTTTTAGTTCAAAAAAAAAAAAACTGTTAGCAAAGAATCGAGATAGTAATCCTGGGTAAGGTCATCGGAGTTGCTGCAGCCATAGTCGCCGGTAGCCAAAACAAAAAGAAGGGTGGGGCAACCGGCGCCCTCTACTTCTAAGTACAGGCGAATAAATAGCTAGAAAATCAAGCATTGCAAAATGAACCACGTCGATTACGGAAGTTTAGCTCAGTGTACATCACATAATATCATACATTCGTTGAGTTGATTACATTATAGGAGTATTGTGAGTCGTCCGCCGGGGCGGACCTGGATTCAATGGGCTCGGTTTTTGAATCTCTTACATTTTCCGCCCTTGGATTCAATGGATGGTCAAGATTATTTTTCACGCCAGCTCTAAAGGGCTTATATTGATTAAGATTGTAATCAATGGCCAAGATGCATTTTCGGGCTTAAATTTTGTCCGCCTAAATAGTTAGCCATATATACTTAGAAACACAAAAACCTTGCCTATTTTGATTCTCTCTCTCTCTCTCTCTCTCCCCTCTTCCTTTACTCATGATTACTGACTTGGAAACACAAATTCCACTCCTCCTACTGACATGGGAACCCAAGTCGATTCAGTTGGTGTGGCTAATCAATTCTTTGGAAAGGTAATTCATTGAGGTTTGGTTCATACTTCTCCTCTAAATCGAATAACGATAGAGGGAAAAAAAATATTCTTTACGACCTCAGCACTCTTCAGGAAATTAAGAGAGGAAAAGGGAAATTAAAAAAAATTATTCTCCTCCATTTTTTCAGTAGGATCAAGTTTTTGGTCAGGGTAGTCAATAGAGGGTGGAGAGATTGTGCAAAATCTGTTGCAACCATTTTGTACATACACGTGTTTTTGCCTAATGTTGATTCAATTGATCTGTAGTATTTTTAGCAAACAAGTTAGGTTTAAAATGCAAGAAAAAGTGATCAGGTGAAATAAAAAGCTATCATAAACCAAATCACTTTTTGAATGCTTCAGTTCTTTGATTGCAATGAGCTCTCCTAATTAGAACGTTTTGATTTGCTTTAATAACACTTTGAGAAATTTAGGTTGGCGATTTGAGAATCACAATTGGAAAAATCAGAAGCAGGTCTTCATGGAATTGATTCTGTTTTTTTGTTTAATTTTTTTTTTTTTTTTGCAGGCATTAATTTTAAGATTCGTCTGGCATGGAATTTCATTTTGAATCCCATTCGGCTTGCACTTATCGTCGATCCACCTTAGCCATTCCCATCTCTATTGTCTTAATGGAAAAGAAGCTCAAATTTGGTGAAAGCCTGTAATGATCTGGATTTTTAAATAATCTTTTTATTCATAAAAATTTATTTCATGTAATTAGGACATTGTATTTTTTTTTCTTTTAACGCTCTCGTAAATTTTCTATGCGTACGTGTATGAGTAAGGATAGTAGAGATTATAATGACATATACATACTTACACACATGCACGTAAAAGTTAGATATTTAGATCTCCTTGTTTGCTTTTCCTGTTGAAATGTCCCCATCCATTCCTGTTATTCGATACCTAAACCAAAGACTAATATGTCCTAGCAATAACTACCCAACCCCTCTTTTGCCTTAAGAGCAGACTTTCCTTCTCATTTTGCAAATTTCGGATGAGAGAAAAGAGAGTAGAGAGCATTGAATTGTGAAAGAGACAATCTCCTAAACCTACCCAAAGTCCTCCTACCTTCCTGAAATTACTTTGGTCCAAACCCTTATATCTTGTACGTAAATTTTTCCCCAGCCAACTATCCTAATCTAGGCAAGCCATTGTTGACTTTGCCAATTGAATTCCTTCCAAGTAAAGTGTGAGTGAGATACAGAGGATTATTTCCCACTTTCGGCAGCTAACTGCCCCATCTGTTTACACAGTAGCCTTTAAGGCTTTGTCTAATTTTTCCTCTGTATATGTATGTGTGTTGAGAGCAGAGAGCACAATATACCACTCCCCAAGATCACAAAACAACCAACCGTTTGGACCAAATCAAGCCAAGGAGCCGCCTCCACGCCGACGCTTCGTTTTTTCACAAAAATCCGAAATCCCGCTAAAACTTCGGAGGAGAGGTAGTATAGACTCTTATTCCACTCTCCCTAAATATATTATGTGTATTATAGACCTGTTTTTAACGCCTAATTGAGGCGTGGGACATGTTTACGATTCATAAAAGTAAGATAATGAACTCAAATGTACAATCTATCTTGATGCCAAACAGATCAGCCTATTTTGGAAAATGTTATAAAATACTACGTAGCTCCAATTGTGTTGAATCTTATGTCAAATCGTAGCTATACTTATTATCTTTAAAACGCCGCGGGAATCGCTTAAATTGGATTTATAGAACTCCAGAAAAATTGATTTTAGTAAACAGTGGTGAATCTGGACGGGAAAAATTAGAAGGCGTGTTTATCTAACTTAACCTCATTTTTAGGAAAAGTGTTCTCTACAAATATTGTTCATAACTTCCTAATTTATAATTCTGTTAAGTTTCATGAAATTTGGAGATGTTTTGATATGATTTCGAGAACCGTTTTGTGAAAACAAAAATATATCTTACATAGTTATCTTGTCGAAGTTTTATCAATTTATTGGAACCCTTAAACATTTTATTTTTCAATTCTGTTTCTACTGGAAGTTAAGTGTGATGTTTAGAACGTGTACTAATTTTTATAGCTTTTAATTTCATCTTTTGAGATCCTAAATAATTCAATTTCCATCTCGAATCAAAATCGGACAGCTTATGTTCAAGAGTAATTTACGTGAGCTTAAAATCAGAATTTGGAAATATGTTCTTGAGACAAGTTGATCCTAACCTTCTAAATGACTTTGTGGTAGAATTTTATAACAATCAGAATATATTTGAGTCATGTAATTGGCTAAATACTAAAGTGTTCATAATCTGTGTTTTTTGGTTAAAAAAAAGAATTGACTACATGAACTTACATGCCAAGTTTGACATACTCAAAAGTCATAAGGATCAGTTTTGAATATTTCATGTGAATTGCTTTCTCTTACATCTATCGTTATCGCTTTGCTCTGCTATTCAATTGTTGTTATTGTGAATGTTAGAATGGACAAATAGGTTCCCGGGTTGGATTGCGATTTTAGAGATTCATCTAGACGTTGTTAAGTAAAGGAAATTGGAATGTTTTAATTGATGTGTGATGGGAGGTTATCCTAAGACCGAGATGGGAGGTTATTCCGAGATGATCCTGATTTTGGAGTAAGAGATTGACAGAGATATTGTTATGGATCGAAACCCCGAGTTATAATGTGACGTGATTCCTCCTTATGAATAATGTGGTTAAAGATGATGTTGTATTATAGATCCAGGTTATGGACTATGTACTCCCGAGGTTACGGATAGTTCCTCGTGGGCCCAGTGGTACGATTAGTCACTGGGGGATTCGTCCTTGCAAGGGTCAATGAACCTTCCTAAGTAAATAACTTAGACCGTTTATCGATGCCCCGGGTTACGGCAGCAAGGAGGGAGTTGAATTACGAACAGTTATAATCTTGGTGGTTAAACTAGGAGGATGTTCTCTAGGTCGAGAACATAGATGAAACATAAGTTAAAGGCTAGATAATGAAATCAGATACTTGCTTTCTATTTCTGTACTGCTTTTCAATCATATATATGTGTTATGCTTAACTGTAATGTAAGGGTTAGTGGGCATAAGAGTTAGCTACTGGGTGATTTATCACTCATGATGTTATTTTTGCCCTAGCATATCACGCCAGGTTTCAAGGAAGAAGGCAGAGAGTTTATCTACCAGCAAGAGGGTCAAAATGATGATCAGATGCAGCAGGAGAACTGGAATTAGGAGTTGAATCTGAATCTCTAGAAGCCTAGAGTCTCCTTATTTTTATGTTGGAATAATGTAATTTAAATTCCCCACAAAGTATTGTTTATGATTGTAACCGAAGCAAGACACTTATGTTATTTCCGCTATGTAATAAGAGAAACTCTTTTTAATTAAATGGATCTTTTTATAAGAAATGTTTTAAAATAATGCTTCCCAAATTCGGGGCGTTACAAAGCCATTCACTTACTATAAAATATATGGACCCAATTTGGCACAGAGCAATTTAAATGTCATTCAATTATTTTATAATCAGATTTCGTTCGATGGAGTGCCTTCAGACTATATGCTTATAAAATGTATATTTACTATGAATATGAAAATACAAGTGACTCGGGGCTCTGTTAGAACAAATTATGTGTCCGCCACTGACTACACCGTAATATCCCAAATAGCAAATTCTTCATGCGAATACTCTTCTTCTTTGAGCTCTAAAAAGATTCAGACGATCCGAAAACCAAAAATGACCGTTTGACTTTAACGTCTTTCTTGCCCTTAACGTTTTTGGTTGTGTCACCTCCCAAACCGTTTCCAGTTCCTTGTCTGGCTCCACTCCTTGGACTGGTTGATCTCTTCCCCGCCATCAGAATCGTTGATTATAGAATAAAAATACAAACGGTAATATGAAAAGCGAACCAAGTCCTGTGTTAGACATAGTCTCCTTAAGACAGATTTGCCACCTACCGTGGGTATTGTAGGATTCGTCAGCGTCTATCTCCCAGATTAAACATTTAGACCACAAGCCTAAATACCTCTGTCGACTGTCTTGGCGAACGAACTACACCTGTCTCTCTCTCTCTTACAAAAAGAGAATTTGAGAATACTTGTGAGGAATGTGAATTTCTGGTGCCTTGTACAAAAACGGAATCGCAAAGATATAGGTTAAAGAAAACTCTTGAGCTGCTGGCTAAAGAAAACTCTCGGGCTGCTGGCTACAAATGAATGTTGCAACTCCTGAGATGAAATGCAGCCAGAAACCCTCCACTTCATGAGGGGTATTAACCAGTCAAAATCGCTGGCTCTTGAACTGCAAAGTTCAAGTGCAATGAATCCGGAAGAGGCTCTTCGGTTGCCTCGGAAGACCCTCCAAATGCCCCGGTTTCATTCACATATTTCCAATAATAACTATATTTTCCAACTGCATTTTCTTCTCAATGAGCTGGAGCATTTAGAAGCGGACGAGCCTCTCCCTGATCTGAAAAAGGTCTTTCAGGGGATGTCGCGCCAGAATGGAGGATAGTTGGTGGCTTTTTATAGTGATCGAAGTTTGGTGTTTCATTTTATGTTGATCATCAACTTTTTCCATATGTGCGAACAATGATATTGTTGATCTTGGGCTATTGAAGGCCTACTATCCTTCTAGGCTGTTTACAGAACCTTCAACCTTTAAATTCTTTTTTGGGTTCAACAAAACATGATCAATCCTTTGGTCATCTAACGATTTAGTATGGTCGATCACCACATAAACGAGGACCAAAAGTTTAGGTTCGATTTGGATGAGAGGAATCGCGAGGGAAGGTGAATGTGAATATGTCTGTGTGTGGTTCTAATAATTTTTTTCTTTAGATGATTCTCGATCCGTTGAATATCAAATAGTCTCCATTCAAACATACATGGCCTAAGAGTCATGGAAAGTAAGCAGTAAAATCCACACAAACAAGATTTCAATTGAATGCATTCTGTTACATGGCAGTATGTGTAGCCCCTGCAAAGGCCGTTTACAGTTCATTGCCAATCAGATCATGTAGTAAGTAGGCATCCGAAAGAAGTACATGGGGAGACACGAAAAGACTAACACATGAATAATGTTGTGACCAATGGGTAACTATACATTCAACACTTCAGAAGCAATGCTTCCGAAGCATTGAATTATTTGCCCTGATGGACTTTATTGTTACAGCCATATGATAGGTATAGTACTCTCCCAACAATTATTGTGTATAAGTTTTAGAGGTCAGAAAGGAAATTAAATCCGATCGGAATAAGGCTGGTGATGTTGAGGAGGCCGACAAGGGTGTTTCCGAGGAGTTGTAGGGTGGAGAGGAGTCCACCGACGGATGGGAGTGTGGCGTCGCAGGTTGAGAGTGGGGTCTTGACTACTAAGTTACAGCCGGTGAGAAGAGAGGAAAGAACAAATTGAAGAGGGTTCAAGACTATGGAAAAGAGTCCAGATCCATTTGTAGTTGCACTGGAGACTACATTTCCAGATCCACACTGCAATTGCACCAATGCATCTGCACAAAAAATATTGTGCATAATTAGTACCACATAGTATAAGTAACAATTTGCTATCAGGACAGACAGAGAAGGTGCGAGCGGGAGCCGCAGACACTAGTATTACTCATTTGTTTCATGAATATTTGGATATTTATGGCGAAATCTAGCCTTTTGTGGCTTTTGAAACTTTCAAAATCTTGATAACTTTAGGTTAACCCCTTCAAATTTCGATTAGTGCTATCATAATTCCTTAGAACTCTAAATAATGTCGTACTTGGCCCCCAGTTTGGGAATCCTGCGTTTGTCACTGTTTCCTGCATCACTTTTTCAGTTGCATAACATTACTTCTCGTTGCTATCTTATGGTTTTGTGCATTTTGGTGGAGGAAATAGTTCACAAAGAATTCTATTCTAAAAATGCCCAACTGACATTTAAACAACGTTGCTTTAGCTCCACACACATGGAACTACACAAACATTTACCCACACAAAATTTTATGGGTCCTAATACAGTGTGTTTGGGACCCACCCATAATGTGAGTATGTTTGTGTAAATAGTGGCAGACGCAAGATTGGTACATAGCGGGGGCTGAACTATATGTATTCCTACATTGATAATTAAAAGTATAGATATGTTGTTATATATTGTTACATGTTTTTGTCAAATGAAGATATTAGATTGTGTGCCAGGTAATTTTATACACGTGACCAAAAATGGTTGATAACTTAGAATTTGAAGGATTTTGTCCACATACAGAGGAATGTCAAGGGTTTTTTACCCATGGTAGTTGTAGGGGCCAATCCCATAGAATTTTTTCAAATTAAACTTAAAAACTAGTACTATGCGCAACAATATTTGGAGCAGTGCAGGGCCGGACACCCCCCTAGCATCCTCTGTGCCCGCTCCTGTGAGTAAGTGTTTGCGTATGTATATATGTGGTTTTAGAAGTTTGTTTATATTCCATAACTCGTGTATGAGAAATGTATGAGGGAATACAAGAAATATGCTATATATGCAAAACATGTACTACGATAAAACTCATGAATTTTGTGGAGATGGATGTAAGTCTAGGGGTGACTTATTACTTGGGAAAACTGGGGCTGTAGTACTGGCATTGAGAGAACAACGAAGGATGCCATCGATGCGGATCAAGCCTAGTATACCGCCAAGTCCTAGTTGGGCTTCGGCCATTGGGGCCGCAGCCATGGCTGCAAACATCAAGGAAACAAAGAGGAGGGATTTGAAGGCCATAGCTAATAGCTTCCTGGTGATGAGGGGTTACAACAATGCCTATGAGGGTTGTATGAGCAAAGTACTGATGTAGGACTAGTACACTGCAATGTTGCCTACTTATAGAGGAAATAAGAGGCCATGTTGCTGCCGGTATATCTGACGTGGAAAAATAGAAGACTCGTCTAGTGGGCCGAATATATATGGTTCGGACCATGAGCCAATAGGCTGGGGCTGAGCGAGAGGGCGTGATCCGCCTATCAGCTCTCTTCAAGGGCCGAACGTCAAGAGACCGTGAATCTTCCAAGACCTTCCAGTTAGACCGAAGATATCTAATGCCGAAGGTTAACTAGATTCTTTGCGAGATCAAGTATGAATGCCTTTAAGGCCGACGGTTCTTGGGTCGTAGGTCATATCCGGACAGTTCAAGTGTTCAACAGATCCAAGGAGAACCTAAGGGTATACGGGCATGGTGGTTTCGGTACGGGTCGAGTGACTCGACCCATGATGGACGTTATGCAGTTACACGGGCATGTGATGAAGGCAACGTGGCTTGAAGAGAGAAGCTTCTAGAAGCCTATGTGGCAGCACGATGTTGGCCAGGTCACGTGACCGAAGCCGTTACGTATGACGTCATATGCTCGTGACGAGCATGAGAGACTTGGAGAGCAAATATACCATTGCCTAAATACTAGGGGCATAAACCCTAAAGAGGTACACATTCTTAGATCTAAAACTCTGTCCATTAGCTCTCTCTCCGTTGTACTAACTTGACCGTCAGAGTGCCCTCAGTCAAGTGGCCTGAACAGCACTAACCAGTTCTTTTCTGGTCGTAGGTTCAATTGAGAAGAGGAGCTCCACCTCGTTCTAGAGGAAGAAGTGAATCACGCATTTCTTTCGCAATATTATAGTAATGGCATCGTAATTAGTTTACAATGGATGTGTCACAGATTCGATTTAACCATTCGCACGAAGAATAAATCAGCTTACGTATAACATGAAGTCATAGCATTTCCATTACCAATTAGGGTAATGCCTCTATTTACGTTGACCTGATCAACGAAGTTCCAAAACAATAAGATGGAGCCTGCAATCCATCTAGATGAAAGTGTCAAACTGCATTAGGGTTTTGAGTTATTAGTAGAGAGGATCCCTATTGCACTAACAGATTACTTATTTCATACCCAGTCAATGTGGGAGTAAACACTTATTTCATACCCAGTCAATGTGGGAGTAAAATATATTAGTATGATGGAAATTTGTGCTGGTTACGGTAGAACTGGTCTTCGGAATATCGAGCATGCGGTATTGGAAACCGCTCCAACTCAATCAATATCAACAAGTCGTGATCCGTTAGGATTGGTTGATTTTGACAGTAGACTCATAGTTAGAGGCTCATTCTCAAAAGTGAAATTGTATTTTTTTTCTATCAAGTCTAGGAGAATGCAATAAATAGTTTTTGAATTGTTGCGCCAATGAAATTTATAGTATCATTGGTGGCGGAAAATAATTTTAATTTGGAGCAACTGAATCGACACTACAAATCCAGCATCGGCTAGCTGTATGGGATAGGAATTGATACTTATCGGGTTTAGGCTCATGAACAAGCGATTTTCAACTTATTGTTACGTCTCATATAATAATATCGGGGAGCCAAAAAATGAATATTGATCGAGTGATATATGTATCGATATGATCTATATAACGGAGACATTTCTATTTTCACACGCGCGCGTCCTGTCATTTCTATTTGCATTCCCAATCAACATGACAACATCTCAATATATATGTCATTGTTCATCACCATGCACGCCACCATTGTGGGCTTAACCCTAAAAGTGAACCCTATTGCGACCCCTAAGATCCAGTGGCACATGCTTCCCCTAGCAGCAGCCCCCATTTTGAATGCTCTTCTGTCTTCGTTCTCCCCCGTGAGCAATTTGAGATATCCATATTGCCCAAGTTGCTGCAACTTTCTAAAATCTCTCTTGACTTCTCCAAGGATTTGGTCATCCGTACATTTATTCGTTAGGGCAGCAAATGAGGGGAGTTCTTGTGTTTCAAACATGATTTGAAAACTTAAGCACAAGTTTTGCAAAGATATGTTCAAGCTTGGTTTAAAGCCAGGACAAAGCGTCGTATGGACTTGCTTCACAAGATTTGATTGTACCTACAATGATTTGAACATGAGACCTAGACAATGATGATTGATGGAATGATGGTTAGGATCATTCGATTCACATGATCCACGTAGCTCCAACGATATGCATTAATTGGAGCTCCACTCGATGTTGTGGGTTGCTCTGTTGTCGTATGATTTATGTAAATGTGATTGTATGAACGTGGTTTGATCTTAAAACATCATTCGAGTATTACAAATGAACTTCTTGAGCAGAGCTCGAGCAGCTTGATTTAATTTCTTGTTGAGTGTTGAGCTCGGGTTGCTTATATAAACAATGGATCTCAAACAGACCTTAACGAGTTGAGTTCGAATAGCTTAGTTCGTTTTATAATCGTAACTCTAACTACGTCAATGCAGAGTATCTCAGTCGAGTAGAACCCTTGAAATCGAATCTTAAGGGAACTAGCATTGCTAATAGTTTCGGGACCATACCAAATGGAAACAAGGCTTGCTTTTGACATTTACAGCAGTGTTTTCATACTTGGATTCAACCCTCTCAACTGGCAAAAAATTGATGACAAACAGAAACTAAAATGTGTGGCAGCTAATTTTAGGATATGAAAATGGTCCAATGAAGTGGACTTGACTGCTTGATCAGGCAACTTAGAACAGAACAAAAATGTGAATCCAATGACTAGTCATTTGTTGAACTGATCAAAAGAGGTGTGGGTAACAATTTTGTCCCAAGATGCAAATTATTGAGAAGGGGAAAACAATCATTCGGGCTTTGCTCCAGCTTTAAATTGGCCCATGCTAGTGAATGGTGCGATAGTTTCGGAGAAAGTATTCAAGATGCACACAAAACTGATCTGTACACCCCAACTTGGACAAAAAAAAAAGGAGTTAAAGCATTGAGAAGGAAAAAACCAAAACCAGGCATTAGGAGATCCATATAGTAGGGATGGAAATTTCGTCTGACCCTTCTGTATCTGCTCCAATCCCCGCCCCGAATGGATCGGCGATTTCGGGATCTGTTTGGGGATTGGGTAGGATATGGAGATTTTTTTCAAAAAACAAACAGAGATCGGGTAAGAGGCAGGGATAGATGTATCCCCGCCCCGAATCAATTCCAGGTCCCGTCCCCGAATCCCCGATAACATATTGTTACTTATATTTTTTTTAGGGTTATCACACTATTACTTCTCTATCTCATTCCCACTTTCTCAGCGTGCCACTACAGAATAAGTTAATAACATAGGTAATCTTGTGTTTTTCCTCTGCAAAGAAATGAAAGGTTTGAAAGAGCCATTTGACTGTGCTGTTTGTTTATGTAAATTCTCAGAACAGGACAAACTGAGGTTGCTAACCTTTTAGTCATGCTTTTCACATTCATTGTATTGATACATGGTTTATTGTCTAATTTGAATTGTCCCCATTGTAGAGGGACCCTTTTCACACCTTGGTTTTCCTTTGAAAACCCCCAGTTTTTGAACTTGCTCATTCAAGGGAAGAGTATGGGTCTTCAGTCCATGGACCATGTGGAGTTTTTCTCATGAGGCTTGGCAAATTTAGGAGCATAAATGGTGTTGATGAAGGAGGAGAGAGAGAGAAGAGGACAGAAAAAGAGAGTAGAATTAAAAAATCTGTTTTTTTTTTTAACTTTTGGTATCCTCAAATCCCTGCGGGGATCCCCATTCCCCGGCGGGGGGGGGGGATGGAGAGTAAAAACAAACCCCCCATGGGGGATCGGGGCATGGTTGGGGATGGAGATGGGGGGGAGAGTAAAACCCCCCATGGGGGATCGGGGCATGGTTGGGGATGGAGATGGGGAAGGGGATAGTACTATCTGGCCCCGATATGCCCCGATTGCCAACACTAGTTGACACTTGACAGTGCCTTTAGGCAAAGTCACATTAGACCACCCAAAACTGCAAACCTTATCCATGGAATTTGGAAAGTAACCCGTAAGACCCTTGCATGGAGAGAGAAAGGGCATTACCCTGACCGATTGTTTAACATGAAACCTAAACATCTTTTTAATAACTCCGTATCTGGTCCAATAGACCAAAACTATCGCATTGAAATGCTGAGCAAATTTTAAGAAAGAAAAAGAAAAAGTGTGTTTCAATCCAGACCGTTTGGACAGCCTAGCTATGCCGCACAGGTACCACGTCACCCATACCCTATTTGCACCCAAAATCTTCTCCGGGTAGTCTCCCTAACTTATGGTAGGTAATTAGGCGATACAAAAAAACAAGAAAGAAGTTTGAAATGCAACCAAAAAGAGTTTGATATGCAACCAAAAAATAAGGGTGAACCTTGCTTGTACACACTGTTTTCTTGAGACAGCACAAAAATGGTGTTTAACTCCCTCCCAATCCACTGTTTTCTTGAGACAAAGCACAAAATTTCATCCACTATTTGCAGCAACCACCACAACAAATACTCTTTTTTCTTTTTCGTCTTCATTCATGGCCTCCATTATGCCCCACTCATTTCCACTCTCATCAAGCTCATTTTCTCCATCACCAAACTTGACATTATAATGACAGTGACTGCTGTCTCTGCTCTATTCTATCTTCTCTACAAGAGAGAGGTAGCCATTTACCTATTAGACTTCACTTGCTACCGCCCACCGGATTCTTTCCGGCTACCCATGTCCATGTACCTAGAGCACATCGTACATGGCGGGTTCGACCCCGACGCCATTTCATTCCAGGTCAAGATTCTAGCAAGATCAGGGCTAAGCCAAGAAACCTGCATCCCCCCACCTCTAAGAGAACTACCCATTACAAAATCGCTCTCGTTCAGCAAAGAAGGGGCCGGGACAGTTATGTTTTCGGTGGTCACGGACTTGCTGGAGAAGAACAAGATAAATCTTAAATCCATAGACATATTAATCACTAACAGTAGCGCATACTCTCCGACACCGTCTCTCAGTGCAATGGTGGTCAATGAATACAGGATGAGAAGAAATATCCTGAGCTTCAACCTTTCCGGGATGGGATGTAGTGCCAGTATAGTATCAGTTGGTCTAGCCAAGGATTTATTGAAAGTTCACCGGAACTCCCTTGCCCTGATAGTGAGCAGTGAAATTCTAAGCCAGAATCGGTACACTTGGAAAGAACCACTCGATGTTGATAACAAATTGTCTGTTTCGAATGGGAGGTGCTGCGATTCTATTGTCTAGTAAAGAACAAGACAAGAAGATTGCCAAATATGAACTTACAAATCTTGTTCGAATAAGCACGGCACAAGACGATCAATCTTATGCTTGTATTTTTCAAGACGAGGACAGAGAGGGGAAAACAGGGATATCCATATCAAAGAGCATAGTGAATGTCGCCGGGGAAGGCCTAAAAGCAAACATGGCTTCATTGGGACCTCTGGTTTTGCCATTTACGGAGCAACTCCGATATGGGTTATCGATCATTTGGAAGAAGACGGGACTTTTAGGGAAAAGAAGAAAAATTTGCACGCCAAATTTCAAGAGTGTTTTCGACCATTTCTGCATACACCCGGGAGGAAAAGCTGTGCTTCTCGCAATTGAGAAAGGTCTGAAACTTAGGGAGGAGGAAATGGAGGCGTCAAAAATGACACTTCATATGTTTGGAAATACCTCATCTTCTTCTATTTGGTATGAACTTAACTATACGGAAGCCAGAGGGAGGATGAAACGCGGAAACAGAGTAATGCAAATTGCCCTTGGAGGTGGGTTCAAGAGCAATAGTGCTGTGTGGAAATGCCTTCACACTATTGAGCCCGAGAAAGGCAATGCTTGGAGTGAGAGGATAGATTCATATCCTGTAGATATACCTGATATTGTGGAGATACACTAAATGAGAAGGGAATCGCCAGCATATCCCTCCAAATACGAAATACAAAAATCTCTCGCAAATTTGAAATACAGTAGAATATCAAATAATAGATGGAAATCTTGAAACAGATGAATTACGATCAGAAATTTGTAGTGAAATGCAACGAGAGACGCTCAATGCTCAAGAGATGCAACTAAAGAATCCGCCCAAGTTCCACCATACTGCAAAAATTTTAAGTCCAAACAACCACCATCATTCCGATAAAAAAAAAAAAAAAACCACCACCTCCATCACAAATGATTCATAAAGCATCAAACATCAACATTGTTTTCTTCTCCATCTCACAAAAATTGAAAATTGTATCCAACAGTCTCTACTCTCCCACATTTTCTAATCCAATTCTCCACGTATTTTCCTCCCTTATGGGTTTTAACTTTATGTAAAATTCAATCAAATAGGGCAAGGGGGAACCTCAAGTGTGATACCAGCTTGAATCTGACCCCACCCAATCAGCCTCCAGTGCTTCTCGACTCGCCTGCTGAGAGCTATTTTCTCGCCTCTGCTGGTACAAACCGGAGAAGTGAGCTGCAGTTTCGCCAAATCGTTTCTTACAGCAACAACTCTAGCACCGGTTGACATTGAGCCTATGTTCAACATAAGGATCTCTGCCTTTGCTAGCTTTGACACCTTTCCCTGCTTCTCAGTGCCCTTTGTCCTCACACCCAGGAGCCTTCTCAACAAGAAAAAATTCACCTGACAGATAAAAGTGGAGTGTCATGCACAATAGTCCAATTAGATGCAGAAGAAAGCAATCATCATATAAGTATCAATAGATGTGGCAATCAAATGTAGTTGCTAGAAGTGAATGTAAAACAGGAAACAAAACGAGCAACAAAGTCTCATAGAGAATAAAGACATGGCATTATATCTCCATGTACTAGCCCAGAAGAGCACGACAAATCTAAGCTCTGGCTTAAACTACAGGTTGCCCTGGCCATAAAAATACTGAGAATCAGCAGTTCCAAAAGAGGATGACTAGTAAGACTAGGAGAGAGGTCTAGAAATGAAAAAACTGAGAATTGGTAGGGGTTGCACCAGTTGATAAGTCGAGAGAAAATAGGATAATGTCATTTAGCCATCAAATACAGAGACCAAAAGATGCAATAGTAAAAACAAGAAGAATATTGAGAAGAATATTTTTGGAAATTTTTTTGAGATAGTGTTTGGATGGGTTTTTGGAAAAAGTAATAATTAGAGAGAGGTGTAATAATTGGAGAGAGATAGAGAGAGAAATGAAAATAATGATTGGAG
>JAXBDA010005148.1:0-25635 GCA_036023075.1 Gaultheria prostrata
TTTAACTTTTGCCGATGAACATTATGTCGCCAAAAGTTCCCCTTCAAGACTATCACCGACACGAAAATGTTGTCGCCAAAATATTCAACTTTTGCCGATGCACATTTCATCGCTAGAAAAAAATTTCATCGGCAAATATTTCCCGGGAAAATATTTCCCACCAACCTTGCTTTCGCCGACTACATTGCCGACACATTTATTTCCGTAGCCAAAAAGTTTGTATTTACCGACACAAACTACTTTTTCATCTGCGAAAGCATTCTTTTGCCGACCAAAAATACATTGCATCGGCAATCTGGTCGCCATTGGTGCATTTTCTTGTAGTGCAAAATAAGCAAAACCCTAACTCCTCTTCAAGCTCCAACCAGATTCCAAGCTCCCCAGAGTGAAATGAGCGTGTTTTAATTTTCCCAATGCGTAGAGAATCAAATTTGGGTCAAGGGGTGTGAAGGATTTGGAATGAGAGGATGTAATTTGGGGTGGGAGAAGGTATAGAGAGAGAGGACGACAGATTTTTTTGGGGAGGGGGACTTGTCTCTCTCCTCCTTCGTACACCACACACACCCCTGTATTGACTTGTGTAATACAATTAAACCCCAATCAACTCATATCACAAAACATCCTAACAATTTATCACTTTTAAACACTTCCTTACATTATTTCCGAAAAAGAATTTAAAAATTACGGGTCTTTAAACAGGTTAATTCATGTCATTTTTCGGGTTATGCGGGTTCAACCCGAACCCGACCTATTTACTAATTGTGTTCTTGAGTCGTGTCATATACGTGTTTGGTGTCAGAAATACTCAACACTAACCCGCTAATTTTGTGTCGTGTTCGTGTCAAAAATTCTCACCCCTATATATATGTACGGGTTCAATAGTTTTTTTTAGTGGTGTCATGTAGTGATTGGTCTAAATATATAGCAGTGCGCTTCATATCAGGACGTCCGGATCTTGTCAAATTCTGGACCCTTGATCGATCCGACGGCTGGGATTAAATCTTGAGGCTGGGGCGTGCGCGGGTCTAGATCGGGTTAAAAGGGGACGCGGGTTGAGGATCCGGGTATCTTATGGCTAAGGGGTCAATACTTCCCTTCCCCTTTCGCTCATTTTACGCGTAATGGAAGAGAGAAGAGAGAGAGAGAGAGAGAGAAGAGAAACGCGAGCCAACGTCCACACCCCACTTTCCCGATCAAATTTTCATGCCACTACAACAAAATTGTGGTATCGCGAGGAAAAAATTTCGTCTCCAAAGTACCATTTTTCCTCGCTAAAGCTATTGTCGAGGAAATGTTTCCTCGCCCACTTTCCTCGCCTATACTGTGTCGCAAAATCCTACTGCGAGGAAACAAATTTTCCTCGCCAAATCTTGGCAATCTGCGAGGAAATATTTCCTCGCCAAATCTTGACAACCTGCGAGACAATGTTTCCTCGCCAAATATGGACAATCTGAAAGGAAATTTTTCCTTGCTAATTGAGTATATTTTGTCGCCAAAAAATTTCTTGCTAGATGAATGAAACCAATAGGCGAGGAAATTTTTCCTCGCCAAATGTGGATGTTTTTTCAGGTACAAATATCCAAAGAGAGAATTTTTCCTCGCTAATGATACATATAAGCAACAAAATAATTCCATTGCAATAGGTTTTCTTCCACACATTCCTTGCTAATTTATAGAAGTCATCCATTAACAGCCAGAAATTATATAGCATACATCCATCAGGTTTCTACTTAGCCAAAACGTCAAAACTATACACCATAGCGATTCATAAAACCTAATAATGGCATCATGGTCCAAACCATCAACACTAACCAGTCAAAATAAAGTTTAGGCCCCCAAAAAAGAAGACTAAGTTTACAACTTATGCTATAGCATTCTCAAAAAGCATCATGGGCCTAATCATCTCAAAAACCACCCGGGTGCCGAATTTTGCATTGTATCCTAGTTGCCATATCATCTCTTGCAAGTCCCGAGCTCCAAAGTAATCACATTTACACACTGCCAAGGCAAAAAAGAAGCATTTGAATAAGGAATCATTTGTGGGCAAAATGCATGTTTCTAAGTACATTTCCACATAATTATTCTGGTGTTCAGAAAAAAAAAAAAGTACATTTCCACATAAAAAAATAGGAATCCCATTGCCAAGTATCTCGTAACTAGCAATTAGATTATTGTGATAATGCAATCAAATGTTTAGATAAGCCAACACTACTCAACGGGAATAACAATTGCTTTTGACTTTTGGTTAAGTACACTTCTCAATGAAGCATAACTCAAACGAACAAGAGCAAAGGAGCTTACCCCAGGCTTACCACTAGAAACAACCAGACCAGCTCAGAAACCTAAAGCTTAAACAGCTACACCACTTACCAGCTAATACAAAGGAGAACAACACAAACCTTACCACAACACAAACGACATATAAATCAGATCAAGGCAAAAAGGGACACCAATCCCACTCTCATGACAATTTTTAAGTTATCAGGGCCCATGTTACATTTTTATCTTTGAATGCTGGGAGAACGTCACATTTTACGGCAGGGTTTGGAAATGAGATTCCCATATAGTGCCACAATCTCAATACACAAGGGGAAGGTAACCAAAACCATATTCCATGCCACTTTCTGAAAATACCCATAGAATACAACGATACCTGGGATGAGATTCCCATTTAGCCTCTCCATTCCAGCAATCTAAACCCAACCAAACAGTCAAACGAATTTGAAAAGCATCCATGCATATAGCTTCATACATGCACCGGCCAAATCCAAGTTTAACAAGCTATTCACTTAAAGGGTACATTACCAGTACCAGGAAAACAACCACAATGCCTATGAAACACAACTTATGTCAACATGCACCACACATGCTCAACAGTTCAAGTGATGTTGCTGGATGAGTTGTTATATTATACTTGTCAAAACTGATAATCAAATTGGCAGTCGGGAAGTTCCTTTCCGAAGCGTGAATCAAAATGTTACAGGACTAATAGGAGCAAGGAAACAAACTTAATGGATACATCTCTCTCTTTGTGTGTCGAAGCTAAAGAGAAATGTACTCTATGAAGATGAATTAAGCAACTAAAAAAGAAAAATAATCAACTGTTGGAACAATAGCAGGGAAAGAACACAATCAAGTAGTAACTTGACACTAGTAGCAACTATTCATGAATGACCGGAAAGGACTCTGATCAAATATTCAACAAATGACCGAAGAGAGGGGTGAAGATTGAATTTTTTTTTTTAATACAACTGTTATTTATAGTGCCCTCTCACATGCATAAGGTGAGTTCCATGTATGTGCCACCCCATGTGAGATGAGCGTTACAAATAACAGTTGATTGGGTATTCTCTTGAAATCCGTTTGGTATTTTTCTAAACTTTTTGTGGGTTTCAAACATCAACAAATTATTAGTGTGGTGTCAATATCGAATATTGATGGGTCATTGTAAATTAAGTAAAAATATATTACAGTAATAGCAAATTTTTTATTTTCTACGGGCCGCTTGACCCTGCAGCTTTGCATGTGGTGGCGCCACTGGGGGTGAATATGGTAATGGTATGCATATTTATAGGTGTTATGCCTATTGTTAGTAAAATGTTATGCTTCTTTTTGGTTCAAAATATTACACCCATTTTAGTTAAAATGTTACGTTGTTTTTGTGGTGAATGTTACGCTTGTTTTCAGTAATATTTACAGGGTGCATATAGTACCCAAAAGAAAAGGCGTGCATTGTAACTATGTACTCGACCTAAGATAAAATGGCCGGTAATAAATGAATCTTGACGATGAAAAAGAAAGATAAAGAATCTTGTTCAGCCACAAATCTATGAAAAAGTTATTTACCAATAAAAAGAAAATAAAGTCTAACTATGAAAAAGCTCCATTTGTGGTACATTTTTGTTTGTCACTCATTGATCATCCAGGTACGGTAAGTCACAGTTATTCTACATGTCAGGTTTTTGGATTCAAGTTTCTCTTGTCGATTTTTGATTCCTATTCTTGGGTGGATCCACGCTATTTTTTGGATTGTCAACTGAAAGTGTCTAAAAGACTGAATCTACTTATGCACAACTCAACTAATCGATCTACTGTAGGGTTGGGGACCACGTCTTGTAAGACTAGTATTAGAGCCAAATGACATTGGCAAGCGCAATATCTGTCTCTCTCTCTCACTGCTTGCCTATGAGTTCATGTATTATTTTTCCATTTTACACAAGTGAATGACTAATGCAGTGAAGACTCAGGAAAAGTGCTTTTAGTTTTTTTGTCTATGTTTTAATATTCGTCACGCTTTATTCATAATCATGTTTGATGGAAGTTTAATCAGACACTGACACGTTTATAGTTGGACGCACCAAGTTAATTGTTTCGCGGCAGACTGACTTTCGGAGTACTTGAAATTTATATCTGTTCTTGCATAACAATTTATTTTTTCGAAAGGCCATAACCAATCATCATCTGTTTGCTTCTTAGATTCGTTACAAATGTGTTATCCAAACATAATGCAAGGCAAATATGGAATTTCGTATGGTGTTTATATATTAATATATACTTATGTGAATATAAATATATGCACTTGACAATTTTTAACGTCTAGCAAAGTTTATTGTAAACGTACATAGTCGAAATATAGTGATGATAACCAACCTTTTTAGTAGCCGCCCTGCCTCTCGTAAATGAAGCACCATCTCGAACAAATTTTAATGCCATCATTTCTATTTGAGCTGTAAAACCCTCCTAAAAAAACACAATGAAAAATAAAAAGATTTTGAAGTTAACACTGTAGGTGGAAGACGAGAGAGAGAGAGAGAGAGAGAGAGAGAGAGAGAGAGAGGGGCTATATATATCGCTAAACTAGAATGGGACAATGGCCAAACAAAACCACAACCCAGACCAAAACAAGCGAAAATAACAAAGGAAAAGAAAAAGCAGAATACAGCATAAAAGTGTTGATAAGAAATCAACACAACACCAAAGAACTCAAACCCCCCAAAATAACACACCAAGCACTATATGCTATCTGGACAATCCTCACAAAGATTCGATAAGGAAAGGAAGTCTGGATAAAACATCACTGAAAGCATATTTCCCTGAGTCCCGATACGCTCTAAACCAACAGCCAATACAAAATTTGATTATATCCTCGAATCATCCCATCTAGGAGTAACACCTTGAAAAATGAGATCATTCCGACAGATCCAAATAGACCAAAGAACTGCAAAATAAGCCAACACCCACAATACCTTCTTAGTTTTTTTGAACTTCCAACCCTGCCACCAATTGAAAAGGCTCTTTATTGAGATTGGGCATACCCATTTTATACTCCACCCTGAAATGGGCTAATGCTATAAAAAGACAACCGATCGAAACACTCTCAATCCACCAACTTCCCAAGTAACCGACAGGATACTTCCATTTGTGTAGTCGTTTGATAATTCTGAAACTGGTTCAAAAACAGGATACTACTACATCTTTTTGGCGCTCTAAAAAGATCCAACCAATTCGAAAACCAGAATCGTCCGTTCAACATCTTTCTAGCCCTTCACCTTTTTAGTTGCGTTGCATGTGAAACCTTCTCTAATTTCCTTGTCTAGCTCCACTCCTTGGATAAATCTTTTCCCGCCAATTTTCTTGTCCCATTCACCAACTATTTCTTGGTTTGGCCCTTTCATCTCCGCCACTAAATTCATGTTAACCTCCGTATACGTCTGCAATTATCTTGGGAGTGAATTGCATATTCAAATCTACGTAATATATATAGTCAGCACATATACGTTACATCCATTAATTACAGCATCTGATTATAATAGGGCTAGTTCTACCATTGGGGGAAGTCTAACGCAATTACCAATTTTGGGCTAAATGCTACAAATTGATGCATTTATAATTTTGCAAAAGAGAATGATACGAACCATTATAATTCCACGTACCTAATTTTGTTGTGATCTTTATCATCGGTTCTAGATAGTTACAACGTGGACGTTCCATGGCAATTACATATTTGATTCCTTTCAAATACTACCCCGAGTAGTAAATACCCTATTGTTGATGTTCATATTACTTAATTTGTGCTTTGTTTTTTTGTCTTAAAGAAATCTTTTAAGTTCTGTTATTTTAATGAGTTTGAGGAAAAAAGGGACCGATTTCGCAAGTCCACTTCTCTTAATCTAGCCATGAAGTTAAATTTGCATATCAGACTCCAACCACAAGAAGAATAAATATATACTAGGCAAGGGCTGACGTGCTTCGCACGTGTTTCATGCCCATTGCTTGGTACGTGCAATTTTTCCCGGGATAGGAGTTTGTAAAGATTATATGGAAAATATACAAAATCATAGATAATAACTAAAACAGTACTCCGTAGCTAATAACTGTATTAGCAAAATCATAGATATTCCCATGAAAGACAAAATGAACTCAGAGAAATATGTACTCGGGAAAAGAAAATTTTTAAATCAACGTCATTATCTTATTTTTCTTAATAACTAAATTCAAATGCCAATCAAAAGCAAAATAGCAAGTTGTGAACCCGAATTCAGGGATCCTATAGTGTAGCATCCGAGCCGTTAATCTCGGTAATCAACGGCTCGGATGCCGTACTATAACCCTATAGTGTGGTACCGCACTAGAGGATCCCCAATTCCAACCCGGATTCAGGGATAACCCATGTGGTAAGTTTCCCATTTCGGCCTTGTTGGCTACAAACAAGAAACTCACTCTCCGTATGTGAGTGTCCATGAGATCTACAAAATACTTGTAACACATATAATTTTTTATTAATTTTACATGTCATTTGGAAATAAAACGGAGATGGTATTTGTTTTTTTAATAAAGTTGCATCACTTATAATCGTTTCACGGTGTATCACATGGTATACCACTATTGTTCCAATTACTTATTGTGTTAGTTGGCTTTTTAGGTTAAATATGTAAGGAGAATGGCCTATATTGTAAAGCGTAAAAAGCTAAATAATCCATTAAAAGAAACAATTTACTTGTTTTTTTTTTTTAGAAATCAAGATTAGATGTGCGCTACTAGTTAGGGTTCGCATGACTTATATACCTGTTGACTTAATTTATTAGTTAAATTAGTTGAGGCGTGCGCAAACTGATCTAGATATCCGGTAATAAAAAAATTATTGCTAAAACAATTACTAGTAATGAGCAACACCAAGAATAAGTAAAGTTGTTTGACTCACGATTACTTATTTTGTTATTATGTGTGTGTCAACCACTCCTATCTTGATAAGAAATAAACTCCACAAAAGGGGTTTTATTTGCTTGTTTTCGTAAAATCTTTGTGACTTGATTCAACAAGATGTTAAGCAAACAAGAATTAAGATGTCAAACCAAACAGACTTTTAATGATGGTTATTTAAACATGTAAGCAAACTGAGCAAATAGGCTCTTGGAATGTTTCAGCATCATCGGTGTTAAATTAAGATAGGGCGGACGTAAAAATCAATGTGAACTCATCATTTTTTGACGTCATTTTTGTCTTCTTCGTATTTTTATTTTATTTTAATCTTTTCAGTATGTAATCGTGGAAGCGAGTTTTTAACCTTTCCAGGTGATGAGGTTGTAGCAGTGGGAAATGGTGAAATAAATGGAGTATCAAGTAGTCATTTTGGGAAATAAATTACTCCTAAAATTGTTATTTTAGGGTTTGGCATTTCATCTTTTTCAGGGTGCCAAGCAGGGGCAGAAAAACAGCACCCCAGATTTTTTTCTATATGTTCGTTCAAGTGTATTATTTTTCGGTTGGATATGTACCTATTATTGGCTGAATTCAGACTCAAAATAAGCAAAAAATAAAAGCAAATTAAATGTGCAAAACCAAACAGGCTAAATCGGTTGTGGGGTTTCCCAAAATAAGGTAGACAAACAAATTTTGGAGGATTGGCGTAGGTGGAAGAAATGATAAAAAGAGTCCATACATGAGACGAAAATAGATTAGTGGCGAATTATTGGAGTCTCTGAATTGCAAATTTTATGGTTTTATTTTTTGTTGGGGGAATGACGGTGGTTTAATTTTTACCACTAATACTATACCCTTTCTTACTTTTGGCAACTGTTGAAAGCCACCATTCGAATTTGGAAAATACTTGGAATATGCTATTTATATTTGGAACGGTTCTATATGCCGCCCTATCTACATCAAACAATTTTTTTTTCAAGGGTAAAAGAAATTTCATTAATTATCGATCGAGATCAAAAGATGAAGTTGGTACAATATGAAAAGCATTTGATAACGGTTTTAGGGGATGAGATTGGACTACGAAGGAGATGGAATTGGTATATTTTAAATTTCTCTCGTCGAGACTCGAGACGAACCAATAATCCACTACAAATTAACGAAAAGTTAACGCTCAAAATGTTTTGACTCAGCTATAGACTAGGAAAACAGACAAAATTAACAAATGAGTCTATGATTAACGATTTGCTACTTGGATAGCTATCATGCCTTTTATTTTTTTTTCTCAAGCCGTGGCAATATAAAGTTGTTGATATCTTTGAAAAACAACTTCGTTCCTTTGGTAAAATTGAATAAATTCAAAACAATCAATTTTATGTTTTTTGTACTTAGTTCGAGTTCGGTCTAATTTTCTAGTTTTTTCCTTTTACCGTTGGGGACAAAAAAATAATTTAATTTTTTTTTATGCAAAACTAATATGGCAAGAACATTGGTTGATTTTTTTTTTTTTTTTTTTTTGATCAGCAAAGAAAGAGATATATTGATCTAGAAGGGAGAAAAAATACAAAAGAGGCCCAGGGCAAGAGGGAATGAGGCGGGAGTCAAAAAGACCCACCGACTGCAAAACCCAAAGAAAGCCACAACCAGCAACAACAAAAAACACAAAAAAGACAAAGGAGTTGAAAAGAGTTCAACTCAAACACCCCCCAAGCTGGCCCTAAAACTATACATAAGAATCTAGAACCCCGTTAACCCAAGGACTGAATGAGTGCAGGAAACCTGAAGATGATATCATTACTGGAAAAATCCTTGGA
This sequence comes from Gaultheria prostrata, assembly GCA_036023075.1. Classification (NCBI taxonomy): domain Eukaryota; kingdom Viridiplantae; phylum Streptophyta; class Magnoliopsida; order Ericales; family Ericaceae; genus Gaultheria; species Gaultheria prostrata. The sequence continues at coordinate 9,012 of JAXBDA010005148.1, forward strand.
TCCTTGAAAAGCCATAATCCAGTTAGCAATTCGATACTTGATGATCTCCCCAACTGCTTCCCAATTTGGTTAAACTCCCTGAAAGATAAGATCATTTCTGACCTTCCACACACTCCAGATCACCGCAAAACTGGATAACTCCCAAAGAGCCTTTTTACTTCTCTTGAATTTCCAGCTTTGCCACCAAATGAACAAGTTCCTGATGGATGGAGGAACCACCCATTTAATACCCCACCAGCTAAGTACTTTGCACCATACGGACCAAACCAAATCACAGTGGACAAAAAGATGATCCACGGATTCTGGAACTTCTCCACAAAAATTACAAAGACAATCATTGAAATCTGAAAGGATACCGAAAGAGAATAAAAAATCTGCGGTTTTTACCCTTCCCCACATCGCCAACCAGCCCAGAAACTGCACTTTTGGGGGAGCACAATTTTTCCATAAAATTCTAAATTCCCTTATAGAGCACCCCAACCCAGCTACACTGCACTTATAAAATGAATTGATCGAAAAGGACCCTGAAGTATCAGCTGCCCATACAAGTGAATCTTCCCTCTGTGGACTAAGTTCCACAGAATTTAACAGAGCCAGCAAAGAATTCCACTCCTCCTGTTCCCATGATAAGATATTTCTTCTTAACTCCAGATTTACCACAAGATCTGACCCATTACCATGAAGAACATCAGCCACCACCATCAGCTTTTGAGAACTTAATCTAAAAATTATGGGAAAAGACCTCTGCAAAGAAACATCCCCCACCCATACATCGGACCAAAACCTCACCTTTCTCCCATCTCCTACTTGGATTTTAGTGTTAGACAAGTATATTCCCAATAGATAATCGTCTCTCTGACCAACTAATAAGATATCCCTCCATAATCCAGATAATAATCTATGCGGTTCCATGGAAGGAAACCAAGACAAAGCATCCAAACTGTATTTACTACAAATCACTTTTCTCCATAAAGCATCCTTATCAACCCCAAATTTCCACCACCATTTAAGAAGCAAACTTTCATTCATCAATTTTAAATTTTTAACACCTAGCCCACCCATCTCCTTGCTCTTTGTAATTTTATTCCACCCAACCAAATTAATCTTCTTTTTAAGCTCTCCCCCTCCCCAAAGGAATCTAGACTGAATTTTAATCAATTCCCTTAGAACACATTCTGGCATTTTGAATAATGATAGGTAATAAATTGGCAGATTACCTAACGCAGAGTTAATAAGATTAATTCTACCTCCAAACGAAATGTGTCTTCTTCTCCAAGAAGCCAGCTTTCTCTGAAATTTTTCAATGACAGCAATCCAAGTAGACTTTTTCCTAGGACTAGCCCCAAGTGGAAGACCAAGGTACTTCAATGGAAGAGATTGATGAATGCAACCCAGCTGATCTGCAAAGCACTTCAACTGCTCCTGAGAAAGACCCACCCCGCTAACCACACTTTTTTGAAAATTAATCTTGAGACCGGAGATAGCTTCAAAAAAGGACAACAACCTCTAAACATTAATCAGTTCCTCTAATGAAGCATTACAAAAAACAATGGTATCATCTGCGAATTGCAAATGAGTCAAAAGAGGACCATTAGTCGCCACTGAAATACCTTTGATTATACCCAACTCCTTTGCTCTTTTGAAAATCATGTTAAGACCCTCCACCGCTAGAATAAACAAAAAGGGAGAAAGAGGGTCCCCCTGCCGTAACCCCTTTTCCATTGAGAATTCCCCAGTGGGTGAGCCATTCACTAAGACTGATACAGAAGCAGAACGGAGACATTCCTTCAGCCAGAGACACCACTTAGATGGAAACCCAAACCTGTCCAACATATCGAATAAAAAATTCCAACTTAAATTATCATATGCCCTTTGGAAATCAAGCTTGAGTAAGATCCCTTTCTGCTTCTTCTTCTTCCATAAATCCACTACTTCATTGGCTATGAGAATACCATCTTGAATGTTCCTACCGCCCACAAAAGCAGATTGTTCTTCAGAAATAAGTGCAGGAAGAACCTTTTTAAGCCTCTCAGCCAACTCCTTAGCTAAGATCTTGTATACACAACCAATAAGACTAATAGGTCTGTATTCCTTCAACTCCACAGGGCAGTCCACCTTCGGGATCAGAGAAATGAAAGACTTATTAATACCTTTAGCAATTTTTGAGTTGCTATGGAACTCCCCAAAGAACTGCACCACATCTCCTTTAATTACTTTCCAGCAAGACTTGACAAAAGCTAGGTTGAATCCATCAGGGCCTGGGGCTTTGTTCCCATCACATGCAGATACAGCAAGCCAAATTTCCTCCTCTGAAAACATCTTAATAAGTGCTTCCCCTTGAGCTGAATCCAACCTAGACTGGAAAGAACCTCCCAATTTAGGTCTAGTAACCCACTCCTCCTTAAAAGCTTTCTCGAAGTATGCTAGAACCTTTGCCTTCACCTGCCTATGTTCATCAATACAAATCCCATCCTTAGAAATCGAATTGAGAAGATTTCTGTTATGTCTTCAATTTGCAGTCAAGTGAAAAAATTTGGTATTTCTATCTCCTTTCATGGTCCAATCCAATCTCAACTTCTGCAACCAAATCCATTCCAACCTCCTACTCAGCTTCCAATACTCCACTTTAAGCTTCTTTTTTCTTGCAACATCGACCTCAGAAAGTCTACCCGACTCAGCAAGCAAATCTAGTGCATTAATTTGATCTTCGGCTTCCTTGATGTTTTCCTGCACATTTCCAAACACCTCTCTATTCCATGTTTTGAGTACATCCTTTAACTCCATTAATTTTGATGCCACCCTAAATCCGGCAAAACCTTGCACCGCATAGCTTCCCCAAAACTCATCCATTACAGATTTGAACTTAGGGTGAAGAGTCCAAGCATTAATAAATCTCAACGGCTTAGGACCCCAATCCCTAGAATCTATTTTTAAAACTATAGGACAATGATCCGAAAGAATTCTACTCAGACCCCATTGCTTCCAATTAAACTTAGATAACCAGTCAAGATGCACCAAGAATCTGTCCAATCTACTCCAAGTGAGTTCATTAACCGATTTGGCCCAAGTATATTTTCTCCCAAACAGTGGGAGATCCACCAGCTCCAATTTGCCGATAAAAGAGTTGAAATCAGACATGCCCCTATCTCTGTTTGAGCACCCCTGCCTCTCACTTAACGATCTTATCTCATTGAAATCACCACCCATGCACCAAGGATTGGGGAATGCTTTTGATAAATTCAGAATACTATCCCAAAGCTTCTTTCTTTCAACACAACCACAGGGACCATATATATTAACAAAAGTGCAGGGGAAAGAATTCTGGATAGAACCTGAAATAATTTGAAAGTTTCTCCCTGCGCAAACGTTCACCAGAGAGAACACAAAAGGATCCCATACGCACAGCAAGCCTCCAGATAATCCATCTGCATCTACCTCAGAAAATTCCATGCTTCTTGAACCCCAAAATGATCTAATTGTTCTTTCCTCTACCCCTGACTTCTTTGTTTCTTGCAGCATCAAAAAGTCAATCTTGTTTTCCCTTAAAATTCTCTTGAATCTTCCCATTTTCTCCTTCCTCCCTAAACCCCTAGCATTCCATGACAAAACATTAACCATTTAAAACCAAATAATCACCATATCACCCAAACACAGATGAAATCAGGGATGAGCCCCATCTGTCCCCAAAATTATAGCACCACCTCGATTTTCCTCCATCTCAGCCAATTTACTAATGACCTCTTCTTCTGATCCCACAGCTTCTCCACCCACAATCTTACCCATCGCCCAGATTGCTTGAGCATCATTAAGAAATAGCTTGTTTCTATTCCGGATTCCTTCAGAAGAAAAGGAGAGAGAAGCAGCCGCCACCGCCGACCTAAAGACCACTTGTTTGGATTTCTTCCTCCTTCTCCTCCCCGTCTGAGAATTTCCATCATAAACTTTGAACCCTAGAATATCCTCCCACGATTTCTTCTTCCTACCAGGTTTGAGAGAAGTGCCCAAATTAGGATTCGCACCATCAGAATTTGATACAGGGGTCGGCTGAGATATGCTAGAAAAAACAACTTGGTTAGATTGGGCTTGACCTAACCCCAATGCATTACTTGGTCCAGGAATTACCCCCACCGGCTCACGACTTGGCAAATTAAAGAGCCCAATATCCTCCAATAAAGGTCCATTGACCTTCAAACAAGTAGGTTGGGCCTCACACTTGTTTACTATATAAATGGGCTCAAGATCTAAATTTAAATTCCCACTGATAGCTGGCCCAGTTCCATTAGAAATACACCCACCACCCTCTTTAATCCCAGCGTCTCTAAATTCTCCTTTTTCAATTAAGTCTATCTTGGAACCACACTCTTGTATTGAAAACTCCCGAGCCTTTCCGCATGCTCTCACTTCAGCCGCCAACGCTTCCCTAGATACATCCACAACCGAATCCTCCACACGTGAGACTTCATTTGAGCTAGACATTAAAACGGTATGGCTTTTCGCCCAATCCCTGTTCTCCACGTCGCGCCTCGAGTTAGCCTCATCAATTGAGTCAACATCCGAGTTACTCATTTTTTTAGCGGATGGTGAGTCGACCCTGGTAGACTCAGAAGAATTGAGGCTGCAAACAGAGCAGTGGCCATGAATCACTACTTGTTCCTCAACAACCCTAATCTCAAACAATTTTCCCTTCACCTCAATCTGAATAACTTCATTGATTCTGTCCCATTTCTCAGTGGCTATCATAACTTTCTCTGCCGCAAAAGATAACCCTTTAACCGTTGCATCATCCATGGTTAAAACCTCCCCCCATAACTGGGCAATTTTGATGACTGTAGCTGCACACCAACAATGGAGAAGGACCCCATAACAGGAAATCCAAATGTTTCTCCTACGGGCATCTTTGATTTCTGGACTCCATTTCTTAACCTCCTCAAGCCAATTGTTCAACCAGCTGAGTTCCCCACCAAAAATAGAAAGCATCTGTTCAGTTGATGGGAAGGTCATTACCACCCACAAACCGCCCATATCTTTAACCTCCAACTGAGGAACACCACTGCAATGAATAGCCTCTCTAATGGATTCCAAAGCAGACAAGGATTTCAGTTTTGCAACAACGCTCCTAGAAAGCCATTCGTTACCCATAGCGTTAACGGAGATGCGTCTAGGAACCTCTCTAGTATTACCCACCACCGCCTCTGCAAAAGATTTTTCGGCTGTATAGCTGGGCACCACCCCTATAGATTTATTATCCTTAACACCCTGGTTACTCCTATCCACCTTACCACTAGGAAGTGGATAGATAAGTTTCGAAACACCATTCTCCTTCACCCCACTGTATGCCGCCAATTTAACCAAGGACATTGGTTGATTTAAGCCTTGTTATGTTTCAGTATTGGATAAGGGTAATAATGGAAATTGTAGTTTCAATCCAATCCAATCCCATGTCAAACAAGCATGGTAATAGCAATCCTATCTTTTAATCCGGTGTAAACCAAACATACAAATTACCAATCTCATCTCAACTAATCCCTTCTCATTACCAAACGTATCCTAATCCCATTATTTCTAGTCGGGTTATCAAACGGGGCCGCAGAGTGGTCCGAAGAGCACAATAACTCTCCTACTGCTACTACTCGCAAATACTATATATATATATATATGATAACTTTTGTGCTTGAACCTCTCTCAACATCGTTGTTCCAACAATTACCTCAATTCTTGCGGGTCAATCCTTACACAACTTTGCTCTGGCTTTTAAATGAACTGTTTTCTAGTGGATGGTGGGATTAATCCATGTTGGTTCCCAAGTGTTACCACAGATTTGGTTACAATGTGACTCCCTGTAACCAACTGCTCTAAAAACATACTTGCGGGTGAGTTGGTGAATATCATAAGAAACTTAATTGAAACCCTCTCTAACACTAATTGAATTTAGTAGAGATTGTGGAAAACAAGTCCGACAATTCCTAGGAATTAATTAAGGTGCGCATGAATTAACTTAGACACTCCCGATATATCAAAAATAGTTTAATTAATAGTGCAATTTTTCTCTACTTAACACAATTACTTTCTTCACCACATACTTCAATTTTCAACTTGATGACCTTCAAATCCCTTAAAAAGAGGTATTGTTTGTTTATGGGGAAGCTATTTTGGGGCAAACATAAGAAAAGTGAGAGTTTCATTTCACAAGGCAATCAATAATCTCTCTTCCTACCCAGAGTCCCTAACGTCTCTGTGTGGGGTACCGGTTAGCGTAGGTGTTACCAAATGTCTTGCCCCACTTTCAACCAAAAATCAATAAAAAGTAAAAAAAGAAGAAGTCATCCCCTCACCCGGGTTGCCCTAGTGGTTAAGGCGAGTGTCAGATTTTGGGGGGTAATGTTCAAGGTCTGGGATTCGATTTCCCACCATGGGGCTGTGATTGGTGTGACAAATGCTAGTTTCCCGGGAGGTTTGGGTCACGCAATTGGGTCCATGAGTGACCCGTGAAGATGTTCCTTCGCCATAAAAAAAAGGGAAAAAAAATCAAAGTCATCCATTTTGAGATGATGAGGTTTTGGTATTTGTTGACTGGATATTCTTTTTGAATTTCCATCTGCAAAATGTGATTTACGTGTTTTTATGAAGTCAAAAACAGTTTCTCATGAAATCCATGTATAGAATTTTTGTTTAGGATCCTCACGTCATTAACCAGTTACATAATTTTTCTTTTCAAACAAAATAGTACTATATATTTTTTGTTACATATTCATTCACGAAAGTCCATTTGTATCCTTCCATCGTGTTCTTTATCGTTTTCAGTTTTGACCCTCTCTTCCCATCTCCTCTTTTTGTTTCATCATCCTAGCTAGCTTATTAATTTTGATTGATTTTAGAATGTGAAGGTACAAATTTAATCATTTTAATTGCATTCTCTATTAATAATACCGTCATCATTTATCATGTATAAGTGTTTCTTCTTTGCGAGCAACATATTTTAATTTAGATGGATAGAGACGAATTCGAGTTCGGACGACCACCCTATTTACGTTTTAAATTTATTCCAAAGTTACGTACTTTTTTTGAAGTTGGAATTACAAAAATTCACTCATCAACATCTAAAGGGTATCCGCACTTCGATAAATATTATTTTAAATAGTATCACGCTACGTTAAAAAAATCCGTCAAATCTAATTGGTAATGACTAACATTACATATAAAAAGTCCATTAAATCGTTGATATCAAAAAGAGATGAAAGATTTCATAGTAAGATCGGTTTCCCATTGGCGCAAGATGCTTACTAATTAGACAAAAGTTTCTGTCGCTTCGATGATGTCGAAACATCTAGGCCTTGTTCAGTTGGGGTTTCTCAACCGGGTTTTGAGAACCTTCCTTTGTTTAATTTTCAAGAGTTTTCAAGTTTTCAAGGGTTTTCAAAATCGGGTTCTCAAAACCCCAACCAGACAAGGTGTTAAAAGAACACCTAAATTTTATCACTAAAATAATTAAAAATAAGTTTCTGTCGCTTCGATGATGTCGAAACATCTAAAAGAACACCTAGATTTTACCACTAAAATTATTCAAAATAACTTTGTATATGTCATCATTTATTATTATTATTATAAGGGAACACCGCACTTAGTATGAACAACAATTTTAATATCTTGATTCATCAAAATGAAAAACTTAGACGAATTGACTTGGAGATGCTTTAATATATCATGTTCTTTTTTTCTCTTTCAGTTATATAAAATTTGAAGGGCATTTTTTTTTTTAGGTAAGGAAATTTTTTTTTTTTTTAGGTAAGGATTTGAAGGGCATTTTGTTATCATACTTTAATCACATTCTTTGATGTTATACATTTATTATTAGTATCCTTAACTTATATGAGCTTTTGTTTCACGATCATTTCTCTACTCAATTTGTGTTTCTTCAAATTGAGCGATTAGGGTTTCTTCAAATTTTAAGTTATCTTCTCGTTTGAACCAATTGGATCTTAAAATAGGTAATTTACTACAAATGTAAAGAGATTTTTTAGATTATGCCACTTGTGGTTTTTTAACAAAGACACTTCCTACAATAGAAAGCTCGTAGATTTTAATTGAAAAGCTTGTAATCAGAATCAATGGAAGTGTTTGGTGGTAAAATTGTAGAGAATAAATTATATATATATGTGTGTGTGTGTGTGTGTGTGTAGTGATTGTTAGTAGAATTAGATTATTGGATTGTGTGTGAATGTATGATTATTGTGACTCTTTATATGTATATACATAAGACGTTATTTTCTTTGAGGGCATAAACATTGTTTGATGTCATAGCACCCATGGTTACACTTACCCACCCATTTAACGCCCATATTTTTTCACCACGTCAGATGTCTCGAAAATGTTACGAACACAACATTCAACCACAATATCAAGACACAACACTCAAATGGGGGAGGGACCATATCCTTTATATGAATCTCACCCTGTGTAAGTATTGTGTTCGAATGTTGTGTTCATAGCTTTGTTACAAAAAGGGGCTGGCCCCAATCATTTATTTCAAGCGGAAAAAATAAGTCAACCCATACACAAATTACTTTTTATTGTTAAACTATTTTTACTATATTTTGAATGATTTTTTTAAAACTATTTTTTTAAATTTTATTTTGGTTATCGACTTTCTATGAGGCATTTTGAGTTTCATGCATGATTCTTCTACACAGGGCCGGCTCATAAGTTTTGGAGGCCGGAAGCGAACCCCTTGATCGAGGTCTGCCTATATTTTTATGCAAAAATTGATTGACAAAGTGTTTCAAGGTACGCGGCTAATTTTTCCCGTCGAAAACTTTTAAAGTCCTAAGAAAGTAGAAAACTTGCTTGATAGAGGTGCAGAACGTGAAAGGGCCTCAAGGTAAGATGCGTATTTTTTCCGTCGAGAGTTTGGTGTAGCGTATGTTTTCCACCATTTGGTTGTTTAAAGTTAATTACTTTCCCTAATTTTGCTATTGAGCCTAGTATATATATATGTAGGGATTCTAAAAATTTAGAGGCCGTAATTTTTAGCATTTTTTGGAGGCTAGAAGCCCATGCTTCTCTTGCCTCTCCTATGGGTCGGCCTTGCTTCTACAATATTTTTATACGTTTTCCCAATTTTTTATTCTTCATTTAATTTAATTTTTTTTTTCACATATTAATAGCTATCAACAAGTTTTCTTCAAATGTGACAAAATTTTAGAATTTTTTCCATGATTTTTTAATTTTCATTTTGCGTTAGGGACAAATATTTTCGGACGTAGAGAGGAATTGAACCTGCAAGCTCTGTGACAAAATAGTAAATCCACGGGAACCGATCAAAGTATACCGACAGTGCACATATCGGTTTGCAGGACCCACTTTAGGGCCCCGCACAAAAGAAAAGATCCGAGTCGTTCATTAATTTTAAAATAATTTTTTAATGGCCCAATGAAAAATCCGTTCAATTGGATAACTGCAAATTTTTTAGCCAATGTACCAATTTTTCATTCAGAAAGTAGGATCCTAAATTCTGAAAAAGAAAAATATAGTCTTTGGATCAACCATTTACAATTATCAAATTGAGTTAATTTTTCGCTGGATCACTCGGAAAAATATTTTAAAATTAATGAACAGCTCGAGTATTTTGTGCAGAGTTCGAAAGTAGACTCTGCAAGCCAATCTATGCACCGTCGATACTGGATACACTTTGATAGGTACCGATTGCGTGGCTGGTGACAAAATGACACTTTGATAGGTACCGATTGCGTGGCTGGTGACAAAATGATGTTTCACTTCAATTGTGAAATTGGAGTAATTTCCAACATTATTGACTTGTTTAACTGGACGATAGAGCATCAACGTCGAGAAGTCCGCTCACACCGCATCAAAGCTTTCACACACACGAAAAGAGGGGGTCCTACGGGGGGAGGGTGGTCTCCTATTGAGCGGACAGAAATCCAAGACCCGTGGGGTCAGGCTTCCGCTGCTTCCTCCGCCATCAGCATTTTGGGCTCCCCTCCCCATCGTCCCGCTTAATTTATTTGTGTGATTTTTTTCCATTTTTTTGAGGTTTGTTTTTATTTGAGTTTCGACTATAATCTTAAAATTTTACAATTTTTTTCGTCGAGGCCGATCACAAATAAAATTTTTGATGTAAAATTAATAAATGAAAAATTATTTTATACTATAAAAATAAAAACCAAAAAATACAAAAAGTTAAGCGGGACGAGACCTTAATATTTTCTTACCCTTTGACCCCTAACATGCAGACCAAAAACCATGTTTCCCTCTGTATCATTCTCTTTCTTTATATTTTTACTTCCTTCCTAATCCTTCACGCCTCTCTTTCTTCTTGACCCTTCATTGCACCTTAAATAGTATTACAAAGGGTTTTGATAACCTTCACCTAATAGTAGATGAAAGATAGTACACAGATGATGAAAAATTAATCCAGATATCAATGCTCATCTCACGGTTATCAATGTACTTTCACGGATATTAATACACTTTTTTTCGGATATCTATATATTTTCTACTTATTATACTCCACATATTAGGTAAATGTTAGCATTTTCCTATTACGAAAATTAAGTTATGCTGAAATAAAAGTAAAAACGATTTTGCTAACTACAATCCATTAGGCGGTAGATAATGCAAACAAATTGTCAGAAAGGCAGAGTTTCAATACACTTTTTACGAGTACTAATGAACATTCACAGATATTTATATATATTTTCATATATACTGGTGCACCTTTTGCGGATTGAGGGATGGTGTTGTCCCTTGAGGGACAACATGCATGCTTACCCCATCCGAGCCGTCCATGTTCGGCGATCAACAGTTCAAATCTGTTTGGAGCTAAACAAATCTGCACCGTCCATTACCGAACTGATCTGGGCCGTTGATCGCCGAGCACGGACAGCTCGGATGGGGTCAGCATGCATGCTGTCCCTCAAGGAACAGCACGCCCCCTAGGTCCACCTTTTGCACATTAAACACTGCCATGGGTTGTGAGTACCAATTTCCAAGTTAAATATTGTCAATATGAAACTTCGATATAGGCAATTTTGTAAACATGATACTCCTAGTTTTTTTTTAAAAAAAAACGGCTTGCAACCTTGATAGTTGATCCAATAGTTGTGCTCATGAATGGCCTATTAGTACGCCTTAGTAGTTGCGTATTCAATATTCTTGATTAATACTTGTGCAAGCTAATTTACACTACAAAAATTTGCCTACGTTTTTGAGTTGCTAGTTTCTCCAAGATCCATCTTTGAGTAAAAGTGCGAGCATCAAGCTTACATCTTTGACAAACATAAACATGAAGGTGGTACACTACATGTTATGTGACATAGTATCTGCACAGCTTGTTGCACCGTTTGTTTTCATTTTTCAAAGTACTAAACGACAGCAACTACTACTCCTCATATTGAAATTTCACATAGCAATCCACTTCCACAAACACAGAATTTGTTTGCTCTAAATTTTTTTGATGGTTTTACTGTGTACACTAATTTTTTGGTGGTTCTACTGTGTACACTACTTTATCATCGATCAGTTTTAGATAGTTACAACGCGGACGTTCCATTGCAATTACTAGCACTGCATATACCATAGGGACAAGGCCCGCCTAATACGTTCGCTTAAAGAAAAAATTCAAAAGAGTGGCAGTGACATTATCATCACCCTTTGGACACAGGACATTGAGAGTATTTTCGATCTTTAGATTTTACAAAAAATTTGTTCTTAATATATTAATGAGAGAGGAAAAAAGAGCTTTGAAGCGTTGTTTTCTAACTTGGAAAACGAATTTGTAGAAATAAAGAAATGAAACGCCATGGAACATCTTGAGTTTGAGCAGCCACAGCCCAAATCAGATTCTGATTAGCCTAATCCTTTTGAGATTACCCATTGTTGGGTCCACCCCGTGTGGGCCGGAGAAGCTTAAGTCCCAAAGGTTTGCTAGAGTTTCCTATCAAATAACCCTGGGCCTATTTATACTCTTGTTGTCCTTTTCATTGGAGTGTGGTAGCACAACGTGAACGTGACAGGATGAGAGTGTGAGAGGGGGGCTGGTTGTGGCCTCCCCAGGAGTGGGAGCCAGTTGTGGCGCCCCGGAGAGGTTTTTTTCAACTTGTATATTGCGTGTAAATATCAAGAGAGTTTTTCCTCAATATTCTTGTGTGCGTTTGTGTGCTTGTGTGACCCGGAAATCACAATAAACTGGTATCAGAGCTCAGGTGAACCGAGGGGTTGCCGAATTCGCACTCGGAGTGTACGGATTCAAGAAGGAAAGAGAAAACGAAGTCACACGGAGGTTTTGCTCACGAGGTTTTTTTCGTCTTGATGATGATTATGATGCTCAGTAACATTAATAGGAAAGATAAAATTAACGAATCTTGATGACGAAAAAGAAAAATAAAGAAATGGAGATCATATAAATTATAGTATAACATACCTTTCATACGTATACGAAAGAAAGTAATCTTGTTAAGCCACAATTCTATGAAAAAGCTATTTACCAGAAAATGAAAAATCTATGAAAAAGCTCCATTTGTGGTAAAAAATTTGTTTGTCACTCATTGATCATTGGGACAATTACCACTGAGTCCACTTTTAAGAAAATAATTCCCACCGGGTCAAATTGAGTTTTTTCTTTCTTTCAAAGTACTTAAATTCAAAGTGCCTTACCCTAAACTCAAAGTGCCTAAACCCTCAAATCGTATGAAAGTGCCTAAAACTCCAAACCGTCTGAAATTGCCTAAATTTCCAAAATGTATGGAAATGCATAAACTTCTAAAACCCTATGAAATTGTAAGTGCCTAAACCCCCCAAAAAATTGACCTAGGAATAATGCACGTAATTATTTCGGTTTAAAACAAAAAAATTGACCTAGTGGTGATTAAGTTTCAACCCTTGACCTAGCTAGTGGGATTAAAGTTTCCAAAATGTGACCTACACGTAATTTTTCGTTGATCATCCAGGTACGGTAAGTCACATTCTACATATTTCAGATTTTTGGATTCATTATTTTCTTAATTTCTTATTTTTGGGTGGATCCACACTATTTTTTGGATTATCAAAGTGTCTGAATCTACTTATCCGTAACTCAAGTAATCCAATGTAGGGTTGGGGACCATGTCAATGACAGAATGGCCATATAGGTGGGATGCAAACATCAATCGATCTTGTTTGTCAGCCGAATTTTTTTTGGGGGGGATCCAATCATATATATATATAAGAGGAGAATATGGTAGAAGGGAATTAAGTATGAAATGCAGATTATTTTACGCGTGGTTTGATTGGTAGTTTTTATGGGTAAATAAATTTGCCAAAATGATGAAAAATTTGAGAAAAATAACTTGCTTGCCATCTTAAGTTCCTTGCTAAATACCCATGTTGGAGGGTGGAGAGGGATAGCTAGCTAGATAAGGGAAGTTTTACTATAGTAGTCAAGTTGAGAACAACGGGTAGAGGTTAGCAGGACTCATTTCCGTTGCATGTACTTGTACGTGTATAATTTATCATACTTTAATTGTGAATGATCAACCTCTAAGTCCTGTTGTCCAGTTCTAAAATTTTGTATTTCGTGCATATTCATTCATCTCTCTGAGTAATGGTAATACAATTGAGTCACGATACGAAATTACTATAGATATTAGTAGATTAATGATTCACTCAATTGGTCGTTATTCAAGAATTAAGAGATAACAAGCCTTTAATGTATCATAGTTCGTTTTGGTGACTGACTGATCGACTTTCGTACAAAATTGACCATGTATATGTATCTCGGTTAAAAACAAACAGGCATATCTTTTTAGGCAATAAGATGAAGAGAAGTCATTGCTTTAGTTTCTAACTGTGGGCATGGCCAACGGTTCTAGATTCAATTACCATTTTGGATGGTAGTTTATAGAAATCAATGGGCTAGGGCCAGATCATGGCATAACTTTAAGTCCCAACCCTAGCTCCCATAAAACCCTTTTTGCCTTCTTGAATTTCCAGCCTTGCCACCAAATAAACAAGCTCTTGGTCGATAACGGCACCACCCATTTCAAACCCCACCATCTAAGCACCATGCACCAAACTTTCGACACAAAATTACAATAAACAAACAAATGATCCACTGATTCCGAATATTCTCCACAGAATTTGCAAAGACTATCATTAATATCAGAAATAATTCCCAGAGAGAACAAAAGCTCCGCCGTCTTAACCCTTCCAAGCATTGCCAACCAACCTAGGAATTGAACTTTTGGAGGAGCAAAAGATTTCCAAATAAGCATAATGTCACTTCTCTGATTTCCCATCTCCAGATCTTTACATCTATATAACGATTTAACCGAGAAAGTTTTCGATGCGTCAGCCAACCAAGTCAAAGTATCACTCCTCTGTTGAAGATTACCCACAGAAGTCAAAAGTTTAGAAAATTCATTCCACACCTCCAATTCCCACGTAAAAAACTCTCTCCTAAACTCCAACACCACCTCATGAGTCAACTCGAAATTTTGGAATACATCCGCCACTGTCACTTGCCTTCGTGAACAAATATTAAAAATCCTTGGAAATATTCTTTGCAATGGCAACTCACCCAGCCAAGTCTCTGCCCAAAATCTCACATTACTCCCATCCCCCAATAGAATCTTAGCATTTGACAAAAATAGATTAACCAAACTCTGATCTCTCTGACCTACTTGAATGATATCTCTCCAAATCCCCGAAGAAACATATGAGCAGTCAGCCGACGGAAACCACGATAATTCATCTAATTTATATTTACTACAGATCACCTTTCTCCATAATGCATTCCTTTCCAAGAAGACACTCGTTCATCAACTTTAAATTTTTAATACCAAGACCACCCAAATCTTTTGCTTTAGTAACCTTATTCCAGCTAACCAGATTAATTTTCTTCTTTAACTCACCACCACCCCACAAAATCTACTTTGAATTTTCACAATCTCCTTCATTACATTTTTGGGCATTTTGAACAAGGAAAGATAATATATCGGCAAACTACCCAAAACAGAGTTAATAAGTGTAATTCTACCTCCGAATGAAGTATGCCTCCTTTTACAAGCTGCCAATTTCCTCTTGAACCTTTCGATCACCGTACTCCACGTTGATTTCCTCTCAAATTTTATAAATAGATATACGAATATAATCCACATGGAAGTCAATAATTCCATAGTCAAAGTCAAGTTCTCATAATACAACCAACACGGTCAAAGTCAATAAGTCACGATGTCTACGGGTACACGCACCCCCAAATAGAGTTAACCAAATCTCAAGTGTTATTACATAACCAGTAGTCAAAAGATGAATCAAAATAGAGTTACAAAATCATCTCATCAAAGTCATAAGTCCAAAGATGACAAAATAACTCCGCCGTTGAGCTTTCAAAAATAATGCATGCATACACTTCAAGCATTCCATGTCATGTTCCTCCGTGCTGGTTACCTAAAATTATAAGGGTGAGCTCACTAGCCCAGTAGGAAAACGTCTATCTATCCTACTTGAAAATGCGATGCACATGAGGTAAAGACAAGAAGATGTGGACCGACACAAGATTAGAGCATTTGCAAATAACACAAAAGAGATAGACAAGTTTGAAAGTCTTATAGCGATTCAATGTTCACACTACCGTACTCAACTCGTACCCGACACAACGCGTGTGTCCAAAGTGCTCATTTTTCGTATTACATGTCCATCATTATCATTCCATCATCACATTCCTCGCGACACGCCCGGAGGGCGGACCGAGTATCCTTCCGGGCATACCATATAGGCCCCGTGTCCACTTTCTTCTTGGTCAAGGTACATTCCTTGCGAAACGTCCATGGGACGAACCGAGTATCCTTCCGGGCTACCATTTAGGCCCCGTATCCAATGTTGCAAGACACAATTCCATTTGTTAAGTTTTCATGTTAACCTCGTGTCAAACGTGATACATGTGTCGAATCGTCCATACATACGCATCTCATAAACCCGACTCGACAATTAGCCAAACGATGCACCAACCGTATATGCAAAACTTCCGTTAATCTTATCAATGTAATAGCACACTCAACAACAAGAATTTCCCATGACTATTAAGTATCTAAGTATTACCAAATCAAGAAATCACGTTATGTGAGTGGAAAACACGTTCGGAGGCCAAACAAGTGTGAAGGAATAGACCAAAACTCAAAACAGGAATTTTCCAAAAAAAACTGCCAAAACCGCCCGGCAAACCACCCGGTCCCGCCCAGGCAAAAATTCTAGACAGCACACCCAAAACTACTCAAAAATGTGATTTTTGGGGATTTTGCTCTAAAAATCCGATTTCAATGATTCCAAAGCCAAATATCAATAGAATGAAGTGTAGGGGAAAGATTCAACAACTAATTTAAGTGGGGAAACAATAATCAACATGAAACAAGGTCTTTCCCCAATCAAAGTTACTCAAAAATGGATTTTCAAGTGGGTTTGATACAATCTAGCAAGTATGTCATCAAATTGAGCTACAAGGGAGTGATATATCAACTAATTAACAAGGAAATCACATGGGGGCAAGATATCAATATGTCATTATCCAAAAATGACTAGAAATGTGATTTTCAAGGGGATTTAGCATGAACAAGGGAGATGGGGATGCAATACACAC
>JAXBDA010005149.1:0-25626 GCA_036023075.1 Gaultheria prostrata
CCCCTAAACCTAGGGCTACCGGCTACAGATTCGTGCACAGAAAATGGCTTTTGGGTCCCACTTTTTGGTCCCGCGTGAATAATCCGAACCGTTAAATAATTTTAAAATAATGTTTTGTATGACTTTGCAAAAAATCAGGTCAATTGGATGTGCATAACTGGTAGATCCAAAACTCCAAGTTTTGAAATCAATTGGATGTGCGTAGCTTGGATCGACGAGTTACGCATATCCAATTGACCTGATTTTTTGCAAAGCCATACAAAACATTATGTTGAAATTATTTAACGGTTTGAATTACTCACACGGGATCAAAAAAGTGGGGCCCAAAAGCCATTTTTTGGGATGAACGGTGAAGATCGGCATAATTGTGTTGCGATGAAGGACCTTTCAATATTCGATAGGCTAAAAAATTGGCGAGAGTCATTAAAACATCAACACAAATGAAGTGAACGGTGTGGATCGTCACAGTTTTGTTGCGATTGCGTGGCTATCGTATATTATACTATAACATAATAGCTTAGTTCATATTCAAATAAGTTCGATGTATAGAATTGAAAGGTAAGTGCATACTCGTTTTTCCGAATGTCTGATCTAAACCGTTGCGATTTAATATCTTATCGATTTTATCATTCTCCCCCAAATCAAGGATCATCCGATATCGACAACCACACGATCAGAACACATTTAGTGCCTTTTGTGGAATTTCAGTACTATAATGAACCACTTCAATGCCACCTAATCAATTTTTACAAAATCAGAACCGTTAGATGTGTTTAAAACGTATTTTTAAGGTCCTATGCAAAGATTTGGGAAAAACAACTAGCCGGAAGGGCTTGTTTCGACAAGGTTTTCGTAAAGCAGTTTTACGAAAACCTACTCCGATCAAGCCCTTCCGGGTACTATTTTTAGCCAAATCCCCGCGAAGGACCTTGAAAACACGTTTTAAACACATCTAACGGTTTCGATCGTCGAAATTTGGTTCAGAAAGTGGAGGTCCATTATTGTGAGTCAGTGAGAGGGAGGACCTTGGGCGCCCAAGGTCACCTTGAGCGCCCAACCTTACCTTGGGCGCCCAAGGTGTAAACCAGGGAGGACCTTGGGCGCCTAACCTTACCTTGGGCGCCCAAGGCGCCCAACCTCTGCTCTGATAACAAATTGATGAGCTGCTGTTACATCATTCATTTGAAATCAATATTTTCTTTTTTTTTGTCCCAAACTCTCTCTCTCTCTCTCTCTAATAAAAATAAAAAACAAAATTAAAAAATTTGTAACTTGTTTTTCCCTTTTCTTTCTTTCTTTTTTTTTTTTTCAATTTTTGGTCATGAGTCATGACTTCATTTTTTTTAACTTGATATAATTATATAAATATATAATTCAGTAACACAAGTACACAACCCAAAAAAAATTCTTCTATTTTTTTGATTATCAAAAAATACATGGAAATAAAATATTTAACTTTTTTTTTGGATGTTTCATGCCTCGTGCCGTGCCGTGCCGCTGTGCCGTGCCTTGCTACTTGCTTGAACCGTGTTGTGTCGTGCCCATGCCGTTCCATGCCCCGTCCTACTTCCGTGCCGTGCCGTGCCAGGTCAACTGCCGTGTCGTGCCGTGCTAGAATAAAGCCGTGTCGTGCCGTGCCTCGTGCCCCGTTGACTTCGTGTCGTGCCCGTAGAAGACCGTGTCGTGCCGGGCCACGTGCCACCTTATATCGTGCCGTGCCACATAATTCCGTGCCCGTGCCGTGGCACGTGCCAACTAATACCGTGCCGTGTCGTACCGTGCCTCTAACGTGCCGTGCCACCTTCGAACGTGCCGTGCTCGTGCCAACCCAGCCCGTTTGACACCTCTAAAGCCATGTCAATTGGCATTGCCAATATACTGCCTTCCCGTCTGGATAACACTACATGTATCTTTTGTTAGATATGGCAATATATATAGGTTCCACTTCTAGTCAGAGGGATCCCTGACTTTGTTTAAAGTCAGGGATCCCTCTCATTCACACATTTTCCGATTGAATTTTGATGATCCGAGCCATTCAATGTGTTTAACATATTTTTTAAGGGCCTTTCGTGAGAAATCATAAAAAAAAATAACCGGGAAGGACTTCATCCGAGCAATTTTTCACACAAACGTATGATATATATTTTATGAAAAATTGCTCGGATGAAGCCCATCCCGGTCATTTTTTTATGATTCCTCGCAGGCACCCTTAGAAACACATTCTAAACATATTGGATGGTTCAGATCATCAAAATTCAATCAGGAAAGGTGAGGTCCTGACTTTAACGAAAATCTGGGATCCCTGACTAGAAGCTTTCCATATATACATCCCGATCCTATGAGGGATCCCTCAACAAGCTTCGTTGTGCAACTCTGTTGTGAGTGAAAAAACAAACCAATTCGCGGGTTAAAAGAAAGGCAAACCGGGTAATCAAGAAACCGGGTCAGGGTAATTCAATTCGCGGGTCAAGACCCCCCCCCCCCCCCCCCAAACGCGATCCCCTTTTTCATTTCAGTCATATACACACCAGAGGAGAGAGAGAGAGAGAGGGAGAGAGAGAGAGGCGAGAGGCGATTGACGAAGAAATCGATCGAACGAAGAAGACTAACGGAGAAATCGATCGAACGAAGGTCGATTCAACCTTAATCGAAGGTCTCTCTCTCTCTCCCTCTCTCTCTCTCTCATTTTTCTCCGTCTGATTTTCACTTTTTGTTTGAAGGAACAAACCCTAGGTCGAACGAAGAAGAAAACGAGTGCAACTATCTGACGAAGAAGAAGGTGCTTGGCGAAGGTCTCTCTCTCTCTCTCTCTCTCGTTCGATTTAGAAACCCTAACCCTAATATCATTTTTTGTTCGATGTCAAAATGCCCCCACAACATATTGGCATCTTGTCCCAGTAGCACTTTCCTCCTATCCCTTTCGGCATTCCTAAGATCTCGTTATGAAAATCCCACATTTTCAAGACCTCCGGCTTGCACCTCAAACAAAATCATTTGTTGGCACATTGGGACTTTTGATTCTGTGGAATTATAGTTTGTGGATGAGGTACAAAAATTATGGAGTTGCCACAAGGCAAGCAGCAAGCTCAATAAATTCCATATTACGATGGCACTAGGTAGTGATTGTCAAGGCATTTCATAAGTATTCCTAATTACATACTCCAAAATCAAGAACAAACAACAAATAGTATTTGCCATGAAAGAAGTTTGGAAATGCACAAAAACATAGTTTTCAAAATTAAGACGGATCTACGAGAAAAGGGAGGTGCCGATCTAGGGTTCTGGAGAAAGAGATCAGAAGCGATAGCAGGGGAGAGATGGTAATGGGAGGGAGACGAAGAGATGATGATGATGATGATGACGACGGTAATTTGAAGCCGCGAAGGGATCGAGAGAGAGAGAGAGGCCAATTGTGATTCGGACTCAATCTCTGGGCCTAACTTCTCGTATTAACAAAGTTCATAGTACTTATGGGGACCAATATTAGACTTTGGGCTCACGCTTCACAAATATTCAACCGAAACCGAAAATAAAATCGAACTAGAGTTTAAGGATAATAAATCAAAATTGCATTGGAGTCCGAACTAAACTATGAAAATGGGACGGAGGGCCTTAGTGTCAAATTTAAGGTGGTGCGTAGGAAGAAAAGGTTTGGATCGATAACTAAAGAACTTTGCGAGCTAGCACGGTCTAGAAGGTATCGTGCTGGGGCAACATCAAGACTATGAAACGGGCCCACAATAGGGGAGAGTATGGTTTACATTTTGAGAGGTTTTGGGGTTGTGACCTTAGTTGCACGAAGCGGGAGCGGGAGCAGGGGAGCGGATGATCATAGAAGTGTGGGAGTGCCGTTGGGAGCGTTTAGGGAAAATTAATAAAATATTTTGATGTCTTTAGTAATATATTTAAATGCCAAAAAAAATTATTATTCTACTTCTTAGATTGCAAAACATAAAATTATTTATACTTTTAATACGAGATTCCAACTGTTCTCTATATCTTAGTTGCATGAAGCCGGGGCTGGAGCGGGATCGGGGGTGAAGGATTATAGGAGCTCCTCTTTCGGGAGGGGGAGCCTTTAGGAATAATACATGGAAATATAAATATGTAATACAAGTAAATATTATTATGCGTCATTCGTGTCATGTCAATTACAAAGATTGTCTTAGTAACTAAAGGGTGTTCCGCTAATGGCTTTTTTGGCTTTTTTTAATCTTTGGCTTTAGAAATAAGCTAAGTTGTAGCTTTTTGGCAATGGGTTTTTTGTTTGTTTTTGTGGAATGTGTTGGCTTTTTATGGCTTTTTGGGGTTAGCGGAATGAAGTAGCTTTTGGCTTTCAGCTAAAGTCGGCTTTTTTTTAGTGGAATAGGGTCTAAGTAATATTATTGTTTTATAAAGTAATTGAGCATATTTTAATTTAATATTTGTCTATTATCATATCATTACTTTGTCTTTTCTCTTGCTTGGTATCTTTTGTTTTTGTGTCTTTTGGGATTTGTATACCTAAGAGGTTCTATCCTAGTTGGGAGCGGGTTCCTTTCTCAATGGGAGCGAGGTTATTGGAGATTCTTGACTTGGGAGTGCGGGAACGAGGTTCTGAGGTGGATTCGCCACCCATATAGGGGGTTCGTGCTACTAACGTTGTGACTTCAACCCAAGAAAAGTACATTCCCTATGGTGTCGTTTTAGGGATTATTGGGTTGGTTAAGGGATGATTTAGGACCCAAAGCGGTTGTTTTAGGCTATGATTGTAGATTATGGAGTCGTAGGAATTTTCAAGAAGGTGAAGTAGAATGCTAATGATGAGTAGAATTGGCATAAACTTTTTCATTCCCCATCCATTCCAACAGGATATTATCACTAAAGTCACTTTCTTAAAAGCTCAAAACATCCGGCGATAAAAAATGTTTTTTTGTTTTTGTTCTTGCCTATAATAAGTAATAACAGCTGCACTTTTACCTATAATTTAATCATTATAGACTTCTCATGCCCTCACTTGAAGGCCGAGTTAAATCCCTCTCATAGAATTTCCCATCATGGTTGAGACTTGAGAGAATAGTTCCATTTAAGATTGGATATGCCAGTCCTTCTTTAAGATATCTTTGTTTTTTGTTATCAAGAGTAGAAAGATTTTGCAACATTAGGTTACCCTTGATGGATGGTTCATGGTTGGCAACTTGGCATGAACGCCTATAACTTGGCTTTGAATATTTAAATCTAGGCATTCGTTGAATTTCATGAAGAGAATGAAAACTGGAATGTGAACTTCAGTCTTATCAACGGGATACAGAGACATTGGACAAGGTGCGTAAAATTACCTGGGAGAGTTAATACAATAAACATCGGGTTAGATAATACACCCGCTTTCAAAGCCAAAACAATAATCATAGTGGTGGAATTTGCTTATGCTAAACCAAATTCACTCTGGTGTGAGTATTTAGAAGTGTTGCTTTTACAATAATTTTTTGTCTTGGCTATAGTTTTGATAAATTTTGGATTGTTTTGCTGATGACTTTCCATACAGGCTCTGCGAATTTTTTTTGGATGACCCTGGGAATACATCTTAAGCATGACTTCAAGTATGATTGCTGGAGAGAGAAGGTAAAGATTTCCTTTTCTAACAACCTTTGGTATTATTGTGTCTTATTCAAAAACTTGACTGTTATTTTTCCGTTTTATTACTGCTGCCGTTGATTTACATGCACTTGTGGCACTCAGAGTTTTTGGTCCCATGTTTCTAATTTTTTTGGCTTGCTTGATGGTTTGGTTGCTGGAGAAGTCATATTGAATTTCTAGGTGGCCGAAATGTGCTGAGTCAGTGGGTATGTTTTTATTTTTTAGTTACACAAGTCTGGCTTTGGATGGATTTCATTTCAAAATCAGCAGTTGATACCACTAACATCCCCCCCCTTCCCTTTCTAAGCTTTTATTAGGTAGAAATGAGCTAGATAGTAGCCTGGATTTTGTTTCGCATACTTCGCTGCCCTTTTCCTGATGCTCTTTTAGCTGCTTTGCTCCCCAAGTGTGTTCTCGACATTTTGATTTTAGCAACTTTGAGTCTGCGTGGAATTGGTGGACATATTGGTACTATTCTTACTTTTGGGAAAAGGAAATATAAGTTGGAGAATCTCCAATGCTTCAGGATATTCCATTTTGTCAATCCGTAGGAGAAAAATCACATGAATGGGAAGTACATCGAAAAGGACAATCAGCTACATGGATAAGGCATAGGCTTTTGGAGGTAAAAATTCGCACCATGTGCGAACACCCATGTACAAGGCGTAGGCTTTTGGAGGGTAAGACACAAATCCGAAAACCTCTAGGCGTATTTGGATAGCTTAGCATTGATTCGAGCCTTGAAGCCCTAACTTAGCAGGCTTTTGGAGGTAAAAATTCGCACCATGTGTGAACACCCATGTACAAGGCGTAGGCTTTTGGAGGGTAAGACACAAATCCGAAAACCTCGAGGTGTATTTGGATAGCTTAGCATTGATTCGAGCCTTGAAGACCTAACTTAGCCTTGAAAATATTGCTTAGTGTAGGAGTATCAATACAACTAACCCAATAAAGAGCCCTCGCAAATGCGAAGAGAGAACCTAATTATGGTACAACTGAGGCTGAAATAAGCTATCCTTTCTTTGACGATGTTGTACCCTTGATCTGCACTAGGAAATGTACACCAGTGGCCAATTGTCAAAGCTCTAGTAGTCTAATGGTTTAGAATATTTGGTATGCCCTCGATAAAAGGATGTTTAACCAAGACTGTTTTCCTCATAGTGACCTTCAAGGATTTGTTCAGCTGTTTTCTTGTGTTTCTGATCATAGATGTAGAAGCTATTACCTTTTTCTTCTTGCTTTACAAAGACTTCAGATCGAAGACTGTTTATGCTACGGACATGCAGTGCTAGTGTGCTACCATGGTTCATGGCCAAGATATTTGTAAGATGATTGTCCTTGCGTGTCGCCAGTCTCTTGGAGTAGTGACATATGTGCTGGAGGATTGGTGGGAGTTCACTCTTAATTAACTGCAGAATATGTGAGGGTTATGAGTTTGCCGTCCATCCATGGCGACGGTGTTTATCCAATTTCGGTACGGTTAGGTGTTTTTAGGAACGGAGTTAGTTTTGTTTGGGCATTACTGTGCTTTTTTCCCACTCCTTGTTTGAGGGTATTTTTTTGGGCACGTCAAAGACGTCATCTGCTGTGTTTGACTGCTTTCTTTTTTGTAAATTCTCTTCCAGATCTACGCTGCGGAATTATTTCTTGAATGTGAGGTTATTCATGTTCAACCTCTTTTTCGCTAGGGGATGAGCCATTCCCTTTGTGGATCACTGATTTGGAAGATGGTTGCGCAAATTGCAAATTGTAGCAACACATTGGTCATTCAGTTTTGATGTATTATTTGAAAAATTTCTAGTAGTTTCCCTAGATGTGGATGGCTATATGACAATCTGATTCTTTTTCTCATGTAGTTGTTGAAATGTGGCATACTTTAATGCAGCAATTGCATGTATTTAATTTGTACAATTGTACTTAAACGATATAGAGGGAGTTTGTGTTGATTGCCTAAGCCGTCATATCTGCTTTTTTTCCTGTGTGAATAACTGAATACCATCAAAATGTGGGTTCCAAGATCATGTAATGTTTTACCTACTGCAAAAAATAAGTAGAATAAACAAATTAAAGTCATCTGCCTTATGTTGTCTTTTGTCTTCGATCATCAGGTTTGCTTCTGCGAGAAGAGGTGGCATGACTGTTCTGGGAAAAGTTGCTGTTCCAAAACCTTTGAACTTACCCAGCCAAAAGTATCTAGCTTTTCTTCTCTTTTTCAACTCCTTTCGCTGAATTACGAGTTTTGCTCTCTAAAATTCTTTTTACTGTTGTTTCAAGGTTAGAAAATCATGGCATGGACCCAACTGTGGAAATTGTTCCCAAGTGAGTATACATACTCTCTCTCTCTCTCTCTCTCTCTCTCTCTCTCTCTCTCTCTCTCATGCGTTTGAATTCGAGACATGTACATTTGTACTCGCCTTTTTGTGGCCGTCTTTGAATCATTACTCAAATTGTTAGCCCATCTCTCATACAGTTAGTCGGTGATATATTAGTGTATATTCAAGATGTTCCATAAATTTATCGTAAACATTTTCCTTTTGTCTTCACTCGGTAGGGGTACCCTTAGTTGGGGAAGTCGATCATCATCCTCTACCTCAAATGCATGGGGTTCCTCCACCTTGTCCCCAAAGGCTGATGGTGGTACCAGTTCTCCAAGTCATCTCAGTGGTCGCCCTTCTTCTGGAAGTGGTACAAGGCCATCAAGTTCTTGTAGTGATAGAACCCATGAAGTTAATTCCACTGTGTGGGGTCCAAATTCTAGGCCTTCATCAGCTTCTGGAGCATTGGCATCAAATCAAACAGCTCTTACGTCATTACGTCCTCGGAGTGCGGAGACAAGGCCTGGTAGTTCGCACTTGTCACGGTTTGCTGAAACTCCACCTGATAGTTCTGTGGCGTGGGGTCCAACTGGTGTTTCAGAAAAATTGGTAGGATACTACAACAAAGCTGTTCGATATTGAACAATTGTCCTTAATTTTTCTGGCCTTTGGTTTAGTGCATTATTTTGTTTAATATTTTTGGCTGGATGTCTGTATTTTCTTTGTATATGGTAGTTTCTTTGGTTGTGGTTGCTTTATTTCTTGATGGTCTGATTTGGTTATTCATCCAGGGAGTGGCATCATCCAGGAATGATGGGTTCTCTCTGAGTTCTGGAGATTTTCCCACACTTGGTTCAGAAAAAGAAAATTCTGGAAAAAGTGCTGACTCACAAGGTAAAGGTTGTTGTTTATTAGAGCTTCTAAGTCAGTTGACTACAGTTTGACCACCTCATATACGTGCTGCAATGGTTTTTTATTGTCACTATGATTGATGCATTACAGCTTTTTTGATACTACTTTGGGACTCTGCTGAATGACCAACATATTTTGCTTCATTTTTACTCGAGCTCGGGTTTTGATTAGTTAAAGGTTTGGTTAGTTTGAAGTCCATATGCGCCTTTGGTTTCCAATGAAGACCGCATCTAGTTGATACAGGCTCATAGTGGAAGGCGCATTTAGGAGCTTGCAAAGACGCTAGGGTTGTTTCTCAAAATTACGAAGGAAAATGCAAATAAGAATTCGTGCAGTTCTTATGTTTATGATCTTACGTCGTAGATCTTATCTCTGGTTTGATTTGTATGGCTTCCTTTTTTTTTTTCCGGAATAGTTGCGTTTATTAAAGAAAACCAAACGAAAAGAATCAAGGGGATAGCCTTGAAATTTCAAACCTTAAATCAAGTAAAGGCAAACATATAAACACCCATCCCTATTGGGAACAAAGAACAACAAAACAATCCCATTCTAGACACTAATGCTGGAACACATGCAAAGGGATACCCCAGTCAAGGCAAAGCCTCACATTTTCTGCAGAATGTGGCAGATTCCTCCACGTGAATGATGGGACAAGGACGTTCACTGTCTTACAACAACTACGATGGTATTAGAATTCAGACTACCGTCTTTCTGCGTTTCTGTTAGCATAGTTGTTAAAAACCTATGATACATGATACGTATCCTATGATTCACAGTCTCCTTTGGAAAACAATACGTATCCCACCATATATCTTTTTGTATAGAAATCCTACGATATGATCGTGTGTCCTACGATATTTGCGTGTGTCCTGATTTGGTACATATCCTACAATTACTTATTGGGAAAAAGTCAAACCTTATTTTAAAAAGTAGAACCCCAAACGCATCAATCGAATATCTAAGCCATTTGATCTAATGATAGCGACGTTCAAACCATTTGATAGAAATTCCACCTTACTGTAGGGTTTGAATGGAAGAAAGAACCACACTTCAATTGTGTTTTGCCTGAATCATATAAGGGATCTTCTTTTATTTCTATAATTATGGCAGCAGAAAAGCCTTTTGATGTGATATATCCCAGTTTAGAGACTTGAAATTTTGCATTTTAGATTTAAAAAAAAATAAAAAAATGTAAGCATAGTTTGTTGATGTTACTAGGTATAACTATTTTGTAATTGTGTATTAGTTATGATTATTTTTGTTGAAGCATAAATTAGATCTAATATATTTTGGCACTTTTAGAAAGTAAAGTCCAAACAAGCTCAATTAACAAGGCCGAAAGATGAAAGATATTATTGCAGTAGATATAAATATCTAGTTTTTATAAACCCAGATTTTTTCCTTCAAACCCTAAATCTATTTCCGCCGCCCTCATTCGACCTTTTCTGTCTCACCTCTCAACCACCACCACCAGTCATCATCACCAGCACCATCGACACCTACCGCCATGCCACCGATGACGGTCCGGTACACAACGAGGATTCCTTATTCTCATTTCTCTGGTGAATCTGAAACCCAGTCGATGGCGGTGAGTCTCACTCTCTCTGTCACACCATTGCTGAGTGAGTCTTTCTCTCCCCTGTTGGTACTTGATACCGTGACTGCGTATGCTTGATTTCAGTTTTCAATTTTCAGTTTCAAACCCAGTTGATCTGCCCTTAAACCCAGTCGATTAGCTTGCTTTTGGTTTTTCAGTTTCAAACCCAGTCGATTAGCTTGATTTCGACCAAACCGTACCGAAACCGGCTAAACCAACCGAAACCGGGCTGTCCTTGTTTCATCTGGTCCCGAATTAGAGATCTCCAAACTGAAATTACCGTTTTGGTCCGAGAAATGACACCAAACCAGACCGGTTACACCCCTATTTACCTCAAAAGTTTATCTTGTATGAAAATATCTTTGGACTAGAGCTTTCCATGGAGCAGTATAAATGAGGATGGGTTCTAGGCTTCGAATCATTTTGTACCAAGCCAAAGAAAAAGTTGAGTTCAAGTGTAATGCAAATACTCTCATGAAGTATTTCCCCCTCTTTTGTCCAACTAGACATTAGAAATTCTTACTCTTCCAATTAACGTATCTTACAATACGCAATACTTATCCCGATACCATTTATACAATAAAAAAATGATATACGATACGTATCCCGATTTGAAAACACTACCTGTTAGTCGGATGAAGCAATGGATTTGGGTTGTCTAGGTTTTGAAATTTACTTTGTTTAAAAGACAAAATATGAAAAAAAAAATGAAAGACATCCCTTGATCCCCCCTCGGGACTAGTATAATAGATTCATATTAGATTAAGTGGGTTCAACAATACATTTGGTGCTTGAAGACAGAAACATAATGTTTATTAACTCAAACGTAATTTATTGAGATTAGACATAGCAATGGTGCATTAGAGGAATGTGGTTGGCTAAGCACGGGTTTAATTTATCCTCAGTTGTGCATCTTAATTTTCTTTATTATGCATGGTCTTTTATATAGTTATTTGGTTATTTTGTAATCTAGAGAATTTAGCGGGGCTGTGTCAGTGTATTATAGTAGTTGCCAAGTATGGTTGAAGCGTGTCCGATAAACCAAACCTTGCCTGCACACTCGGGTGGTTGAAGCCCGTCTGATAAACTTGTTGCTACGCAAGAGGTGCCCAAAAAGACCAGAAGAAACCAGAAAGTAAGAAATAAGCTAGGGACTAGATGCACGGTGTTATGCATTCACATTTTGATATTTTAAAGAAAAAACTACGGACTCAGTGCGAGGACGGGTAAAATCTATCCCCAAACGAGTAAATGTAGTTCTCAACATCTCTATCTCAATGTCCTTCCTGGAGATCTGCTGGTTTTTTGCTCCCAGCTCCATTTCCATTATGTCAATCTTCAACTCTCTGAGGATACCTCTTTCATATAAAAATCAAGTATTGCCACTTTTCCGTGGGCTTCGCCTTTTAGGATGGTTTCTGAAATCCCTGCATTTTTACTGAGACTGTCCATTCAATATTTGTTGCACATGCAATCCCTGCAAGAAACTGTGGAAAAGAAACGAAAAGTGAAGCGAAATATCACAGAAACCCTACCAAAGTATCACAGAAACCTTAGCTTTGAACGAAGGAAACTTACCTTATTTTTCTCACGCTACCGTTTTTGGCTAGCTTTTTGAGAAGCCACTTTCTTCTCGTCAAGTGCCTTCTACACATAGCTGCATTGTGAGCTTCAATAACCGTAGATGATCTTCTGCAAATTGGAGAGCGTCAATGGGCAGAAGATCAGTGATGAACATGCGATTATTGACACGCTCACAAGGCGGCAATGGACGTGCAGAAGGCACGCGACGAGAAGAAAGTGGCTTCTCAAAGAGCTAGTCAGAAGTGATACCGTGAGAAGAAGAAGAAGAAAACTTTTCCTTTGTTCAAACTTCAAAGATAGGGTTTCTGTGATATTCTGCTTCATGTTAAAATTCTAATCAGAGCTAGGGTTTCTATGGTATTTTGTTTAATTTTTCGTTTCTTTTCCACAGGGTCTTCTTGTAGGACAGGGTTCTTCCTTTCCTCATACATCAAATCCTTTCCTTCAAAATTTTGATGCCCAACTTGTGTTGATTAACAAAATATTGTATACAAAACACAACACAACTTCTTCATAAGCTAAAAAGTCTCAAGGTACTTTAACCTTATCATACAAGATTTTTGTAACAAAAAATAATTAATGAAGTTTCTGGTGTGGAAGATCCTTAGAAGGCCACCACAACATACACTTCTTTTAAGTAGGAAAAGATTTGAAGTAATTTTGGAAAAGAAGTTCCCTGAAGCGGTTTATGCTAAGAGCTCCATGGCTCTGATACCAAATAAGCAAACACTAAGTTGGTAAAAACATGAAGTAGGAAAGGATCAAGGGAAGTGAGAAGAGAAGAGATATAAGCACACAATGTTTATTGATTCAAGTCAGAATTTGACAATGCCAAGGCCTCCCCTTTTATAGGCATAAGGGGGAGTAGCCTTAAAGACCAAGACAAGTAGATTTTAAGTCTAAGACAAGTAGACTTTAAGTCTAAGATAATATCTAATACAAGCAAGGACACTTTACCCCATAAACCTACTACAAGCACAAATACATTTCATCTTTTAAGTACCCTCGACAAGGACTTTATTTTTACATCACTTTATTTTACAAACAGGAAATGCAAACTAAGCTACTGACAAAGCAACTATTATATATGCTGCTTTACTTTTGATTCCCGCATCACTCCTCCACAAGTAAACCTCAAGCTGGAAGTATATTGAGGAGTATCCAGAAGAATGGCGCCAGAATATTTGGTATCTTTTGGATAGACATCATGATCAATGGAACAATGATGAACTTTGGTCGGACCACCCTCGAAGGTGTCTCTATCTTGAACAGTATGACTTAGATAATGTTTCACATGATTCAAATTGAAGGAGGACCTAGGCTCTTGTAGTAGGTGTATGAGGTAAAGTGTCCTTGTTTGTATTAGGTATTGTCTTAGACTTGAAGTCCGCTTGTCTAAGACTAAAACTCTACTTGTCTTGGTCTTTGAGGCTACCCCCCCTTATGCCTACAAAAGGGGAGGCCTTGGCATTGGAAAATTCAAACTTAAATCAATAAACATTGTGTGCTTATCTGTTCTCTTCTCTCTTCTTGGATTGAAGAAGATTTTCCTCCTCTAGAATTCCATAATGCAAAAGAAAAAAACCACTCACCGCCTTAAAATCCCAGATACTACCACTATTCTCCCAGATGGCAGCACCAAGGGTGTCTCAACAACTAAAGCCGCCATAAATTGGCAGGCAGCAAAGTCTCTTGGTTAGAGAAAGGGTTAAAGTACAAAAACTATTTGTTGCCATGGACCACTCAATCGAACATCTTCTCCTTTGAAGATTTTTCCCCATAAAAAATATCATCATCCAAACCTCTTGTGCTGAATCTCACTCCCACTTTCTCACCAAATGCTCCCATCCTCTTTGGAAAAACCCAAATTTCTTCATTATTCTTCCTTGCAAGAAAAATGAGGATATCAATCCCACCAAAGCCAGTCATCATGGAATGAATCCTGAACACTACCAACTTGCCCTTCAGGAACTTCAACAGCTTTAGTCGGAAGGATTGATTGAGCCCACAACTTCTCAATGGGCATGTGAAGCCTTCTATGTTAATGAATAGATTGACCAAATCAGAGGAAAGCTTCGCTTGGTTATCAATTATCAACCTCTCAATCATTTCCTCCAAGACAACAAATTTCCTCTTCCCCGGCGCAGTTTTCTTTATCTGTTGGGTGGATTTTTTTCCTTCTACGCTGGCTGCTAGAGAAGTGTCTTCACTGTCACAAAGAGAGTCATAGAGACATTCATCACATTCACAATGGTCAAAATACTTATGATCTGTCCCTGGATTCTGAAAGTATTTAATTGGCGGTTCTGAGGTGAAATCGAGCATGTTGATTTGTGAAGGGAAAATCACAAGATGGGAAGAAGAGGAAGATTGATCTTTGGGAAAAGTGATTTCAACTGTACCATCAGGCTTGGTATGGAAAACAGGGTTGGAGGACTGTACAAGAGTGGGTCTTTGTTGGGTTTTCTCATATGCTGTGACCCAAGATTTTGGGAGCAGCTTGAGAAGTTCAGGGCAAGATATTTGGCGAGGAACATGGACACAGGAGGCTTGGTTTGTGGCATTTATGGTTAGAAAGAGGGCTTCATCGGTGGAGGTAGGTTGGGACATATCAAATGCATTATTCCGAAGACGATAGGCTATTTGGTAATGAAGAGTGGCGGCATATTTTGTGGAGATTTGGGAAGCACCACCAATTTGAACTTGTACCTTGAGGGCAGAAAGTAGATAAGTATATGCTAACGGCATATTGAAATTTGGGTAGAAAGTGGACACAACTGTTCCAGCATTTAGAGTTGTTTGAACTGTGGCAATACATGCATGTTGGTACTGCATAAACTGGTATCTACCAGAGCAATTCTGGAGGTAACTAGTAAACCTTTTCGTGATTGCACGTGCAACAAATATAGAACAAGCAGTCTCGGTAAATGCGGGGATTTCGGAGACCATTCTAAAAGGCGAAGCCCGCGGAAAAGGGGCAATACTTGATTTCTATATGAAGAAGGTATTCCTCAGAGACTTAAAGATTAATGTAATAGAAATGGAGTTGGCAGCAAAAAACCAACAGAAACTTCCGGAAGGACGTTGAGATTGAGATGTTGAGAACTACATTTACTCGTTTAGGGATAGATTTCCCCGTCCTCGGCCCGAGTCCGGTAGTTTTTTCTTTGAAATATCAAAATGTGAATGCACAACGCTGTGCATCTGGTCCCCAACTTATTTCTTACTTTCTTGTTTCTTCCAATCTTCTTGGGCACCTCTTGCTGTGCAGAAGTAGGTTTATGAGACGGGCATCAACCACCCGGGTGTCCAGGCAAGGTTTGGTTTTCCTTGCACCGCCCGTCTGAGTTTATAAACGTTATGTGCCATGGTATTATATTAACGTATGGTTTACTATTTTCGTGACTCTTTATCAGCTAACCCGTTTTGTACTATATAACATAATTTTCTAAAGACCATAGAAGTTATTATCGTTCTTTTGCAACATATTTGGTGTTTGTGGCTCCTGTTGGCGTTTCCATTGTCTTATAATCTTATGCTTCTTTGTTGATTCTGTATGACAAGGATGCTGATCGCTGATTCATAATTTCTTGGTACGTAAATAAGAAGCAGTATGTTACATTTTCGAATTACATGCGAATAATGCGATAAACAGTTTGGGAGTCGTCATGTTCTTCTGTTTATTGTCTTCTTGAATGATATCTAGTATTATTGTGGTCATTGACCAGTTATTTC
Organism: Gaultheria prostrata; assembly: GCA_036023075.1. Classification (NCBI taxonomy): domain Eukaryota; kingdom Viridiplantae; phylum Streptophyta; class Magnoliopsida; order Ericales; family Ericaceae; genus Gaultheria; species Gaultheria prostrata. The sequence goes on from JAXBDA010005149.1 coordinate 15,760, forward strand.
TTGAATGATATCTAGTATTATTGTGGTCGTGTTCTTCTGTTTATTGTCTTCTTGAATGATATCTAGTATTATTGTCTGTGTACAAGTCTTTGCATTTTCTTGGAAATTTTTAGGACTGTATTTTGATTATATGTGCATGTTATTGATTGCTTGGTCAACCATTCCCTCGTGACAGATCATGGCCCTCATAGTCGTCCTGGCTCGTCTTCCAGAGTAGCCTTGGGAAAAGAGAAGAGTGCAACTTCTTCAGTTGGTTTGTGAACATGCATATATTCCTCTTGTTTTCTCCAAAAATATGGATTCATAGCCATTTCTTTCTGATTGGGACAATAGATCTCCACATTAGTATTGATGGTTATGTGTGATTTCAGGTGATAATTCTATGAATGCCAATGTGACTGTAAATACTTGGAGGAGGGATGGTCCTCAACATGTCGAAGATGGTATGCTTCAGCCTCCGGTGGAGAAGTGGCAAGGGGATCCCCCGCCCTACCTAAATGCTCCACCTCCGCACTTTGATGCATGGCGCGGTCACCCACTAAATCCTCCTCCTGGGGTTTGGTACAGAGGACCTCCAGGAGGTCCACCTTACGCAACCCCACTTGGTCCTGGTGGATTTCCAATGGAACCATTTCCTTACTATCGCCCTCAAATTCCACCTCCTGCTTTAGCCAACTCACAACCAGTTCCTCCTCCGGGGGCTGGACCAAGAGGACACCATCCTAAGAATGGAGATATGTACAGATCCCACATTCCTGATGGTTATGTTCGTCCAGGTATGCACTATTTGAAGCTTATTTTACAAGTTTAACCCAGCAGAAAGTTGTTGTATTGCCATGGCACTGCACTCAAATAAAAGATTTTATGCTCTGAAGATCAGGAAAAACTGGCATTGCAATCGAATGGCGGTCAAATGATGAATGATAGACTGCTTGTGTATACTGAAAATGACAACTTTGGTAGAACTCTGAAATCTGAATGCAACGCAATTGAATTTTTAAAAAGTCTTTTGTAGATCGAATAATACCCTAACCCTACTAATGCATATTTGAGATCCAGGCTGTCTAAATAAAGTTGTTTCCTCTTTTGTTATATAAATAAGAGTTTGACCCCGCGGAGCAACAATCCTTGCTCCACCCATGCAGGTATGCCCCTTAGGCCTGGTTTTTATCCTGGTCCGGTGCCTTTTGAGGGTTATTATGGGCCTCCTATGGGCTACTGCAATTCTAGTGAACGAGATTTCCCATTTATGGGAATGCCAGCTGGCCCCCCTATGTACAACAGGTACCCTGGCGAAAATGCTTCTCCTGATCCAGGCAACAATCATGCCAGAGCTGGTCCACATGGACCCACAGGAAGATCATCAGTTTCAGATCAAGTAGAATCTGGTCATCCAGAGGACGCTCGTGGGCCATACAAAGTTCTTCTGAAGCAACACAATGAATGGGATGAAAAACGGGCAGAAGACAAATGGGAGCACAATGCACCTGATAATGCCCCGTATGTTGGCAAGGGGGACCCACCAAGGAAAGCATCACAGAAATATGAGTGGGGATCAGAAGACAGGAAAGATGATGATAATGCCCCGTATGTTGGGAAGGGGGACCCACCAAGGAAATCATCACAGAAATATGAGTGGGGATCAGAAGACAGGAAAGATGATGATATTTATTCGGGAGGAAGAATTCTTGGTGGAGATGAGATTCCCTCCCAGAATTTTGACAATCGAGGAAGATATTCTTCAGATTTACCTGAAAACAGGGGCAAGGCAAAGACAGCCGACCATAGCTCTGTGCACAAATCGGAAAATGCAGCATCCACATTTTCACAAGCACCTCAAGTATTTACAGCTACTCCAAAAGATTCAGCTTTGCTACAAAAAATTGAAGGTCTAAATGCTAAAGCCCGGGCTTCCGATGGATGGTCTGATGCTGTATCAGTTCCAAGTGGGGAAGAGAAAATGAGTAGGTCTCAAGTAGTCGATGCAAAGGTCAATCATCTAAGGAATGAAGGTGGTACCAATGTTGGGAGAATTCACACCAGTGGAAATCTTCTTCATGCCTCCCGTGAACTGGATATTCCAACATCTGATAATACCCTTCATTCAACAGCTTCCAGTGGAACTAACATTTCAAGGTATGTGATTAGCTTCCTTCTGCTTCAATCATACTCCGTCTGTCCCATTTTGAAAATTCAACAGGTAAAATGTGTTGACTTTTAATTTTACCATTCTCTTTTGAATGGATGTAACAACTCCATAGATCAAAGAACAGTGAATCACTTTTGCATTAAATTCAAACTGGAGGGCGCTTCTGGAACCTAAAAGTTTTAAGGTGCAATCATTTTTCTCATTAACCAAAAGGGACAGAATGAGATCTTTTTTCTCTTATCTTGCCAAATGATTCATTTGCAAATTTGCAGGAGAGCTACTCATGGCGTGCAAGGTAGACTTGACCATCGTGGGAAAAAATTCAACACTCAAGATGCTGATGGGTGGCGCAAGAAACCTCTTGCCATTGAGTCTACCGGTACAGTTTCCGCTTTAAATTCAGAACCAAGTTCTAACGTTCCCGTACAAGGCCACCTTCCATCTGTTATTGCTGCTGAGAAGTATGTGATCAACCTTCAAGAGAAGGACGAGGGAGAGTCTCTGACACCAATGTTTGATCCAAGCGATTGCCAAGAACAGGTAACATTTTGCCAAAACAGCTGAAACGTTTCTGTTTCCAGAAGACCGAAAGGAAACATTAGTCGAATCTCAAAATTCCAATGTTTCTGTCGACATATACCGAAATGCACCGAAACATGTCAGAATGGTATGAAACATACTGACATCAGTTTTTCCACACTTCTTGGAAATGTCCAACAATGCCATTTTCATACATCTCCAAGTTCTTTGACATTTTCATTATGTTTGAGCTATCTTTTTGAAATGGCTCCAAATCATTTCCTCTTCGTAGCTAACTGAAATGTTACACTGAAAAGAAACTTTTGGCCTTGATCTTATGCAGTTTTTATTCATATGCCACTTCATTTATGTTCTTTTGCTAGCGTGCTAAGATGAGGGAGATAGCAAAGCAACGGGCTTTGCAACTACAGAAGGAGGAGGAGGAGCGCATAAGAGAGCAGAAGGCAAAGGCTCTTGCAAAATTAGAAGAGCTGAATAGGCGCACTCAGGCTACAGATGGTTCAACTCAGAAGCTGGAAAAAGCTCCACCTAGTGTTTCTACCCAACAAGAAAAAGAAGAAGGCCAGGTACCCGCTGAACAAGTGATGGTTGCATGCAAGTCTGAGACACCAAGCCCAGAATTGGTTTCTAACTCCAATGCTCAGATTACGAAGAGCAGTGCCATTGGGGCCGCAGAATCTACTGATCTGTCCAATGCTACAACCATGGAGATGTCGGAGAATGCGCAGCTCGAGCCCGTTGTTCCACATACTGCTAGTGCTGCCGACCCTAGAGCTGCAACCCAAATTAATGAAGGCGGTACTTCCAGGCATAGGCACATGGGATATAAACCAAGGCACAATATTTCTCAGGGAGGGAATTTGACGGAAAAGTCGGTTCCTCTCAGTTCAACTGAGGCACAAAAGAATAACACTGATGTGCCTGTTAATGCAACTACTGAAGTTGTTGCTGGTGAAGTGGGCCCAAGCCGTGAGTCAAACTTGCCCATGAACCCAAATAACTTGACTGAGTCGTCAGCACATCAGAGGAAGAAAAATAACCGTAGCAGCAAAAACAAGCATAGGTCAGATGATTTGCCCTCTGTAACTGCTTTAGTACCAAAAGAAACTAATTCTGAAAAAGCTTCTGTTGAAAGTGGAAAGCTCGGGTTTTCTGAGTTGGAATCGGATATCAGTTCTGTTCAACCTTCGGAGCAACAAAGGACTTTGTTACCTAATGAAGAACCCTTGGGTAGGGCTAATAGCCAGTGGAAATCTCAGCACACTCGCCGGATGCCAAAAAGTCAACAAGCTAATAGAAATACAGAGAAAGACGCTGTGATGTGGGCACCTGTGCGGTCAGATAAGAAAGCTGAGTTTATGGACGAAGCCAATAACAGAACCATACCTGACACTGTTATTGCAACCGAAAAGGTTGATAATGTCATTCACAATAATCCGAAAAGCAAGAGGGCTGAGATGGAGAGGTATGTGCCGAAACCGGTAGCCAAAGAACAACTGGCTCAGCAGACTTTATTAGAAGAGACTGTTGAAAGTTCTCAAACTGTTAACCTAACAATTGGGAATATAATTTGTACTGTTGAGTCTGGAAATGTGAATGACAAGCAGAAGAAGCAATCAAAAGCTCATGGATCATGGCAGCAGAGGGGTTCGCAGGATGTATTAATTACCTCTATTTCAGACTCTAGCAAGAGTACTCAGGAATCCATTGAGCAACAACAGCAGTCGTCAAAGCCTGAAGTGAACTCTATGAAAGAAAAAGCAAAGTTGTCTGATGATTGGAATGCTTCTGATGGCTGGAATACTTCTGAAACTTCTGACACAGCAGTACCTGTTTCATCTACTGTTGTGAAAGATCAGGGACTAATAACAGGCAGAGGAAAGCGGCATCCGTTTAAGGGTCATAGAAATGTAAGTAGTGGCGACCATGATAAAAGTTCCCCTCATAATCCAGCCCCTGAGATAGTAGGTCAAACAGACAAAAGTAGTGCTGCAAAAGAAAACAGGACAACTTCTCAGTGGCAACCCAAATCCCAGGTCTATGCATCTCCTAACCAGAGGGCAAACAGGCCTGGTGGAGGACAAAGTGGTATTGCTGCTGAAGCCAGAAACCCTTTGAAAAAGGACTCACACTTCCATGATAGGGTTCAAATGGCACCAGACCATAAAAACGAGAGAGGGGAACATACGGTGCAATCTTCAAATGAACATTCTGTGTCGGAACAGAAGAATGAGGTTGTAGTACCTAATGTGGGGCATCAAGAGTCTAAGAGAGACAAGAATGTTGCTTCATTCAGAGAACAACCCAATCCCCCTAACCAAAGCTCTGTTGTTAGCACGACTGATTTGGTTCCTCTGCCAAGTGGGGACACTCAAAATGAGCAGCATCGCTTTTCCTCTGGGTTTCGGAAGAATGGCAACCAAAACAATCGCTCTGGTAGGGTCCACGAATCTCGCGGAGATTGGAGCTTAGGTGGACAGGATAACAGGCAGCATAATAGTATGTCTTCAAACAGAGAGAGACAGAGACACAATTCACATTATGAGTACCAGCCAATTGGACAGCAAAATTACAGCAAGACAAACAATTTTGAAGGGTCCATAGATGGCTCTCATAATCCAGGTTCAAGGTACAGGGAGAGGAGTCAGGGTCACTCGAGGCGTGGTGGGGGTAACTTTAGCAATCGGCAAAGTGGAACTGCCCAGATAGATGCCAGTTATGATTGATGGGGGAGACAGATTAGAACTGGGTATTTTTTCGGTGGTCAAAAAGCATTCCTCCAAACACTGGGTTTCGGATGCTTTAGCCAATATTTCAGGTATTGCTAGTTTAAATAGTTGTTTTGTCACATTGTTATAAGGTTTGATTAAGTGGTTGACTGATATCACACTTATTATCAGGGTTGGGGGAAAGCTTATGGTGCCAAGGCAGAACGTTTTGTTTATGTGAGGACTCTGATGTGGTCAATTTCGTTCTTGTTTCAAGATGTAATCGATTTGAACGTTATAATCTGGTCATGGCTTAGCTTGTTAGTTGTGCACCTCTTAGCATTTTTTTCCCCTTGAGCCATGTATTTAGTGGCCATCATCTGTGTGTTTCAAACATGGTATGTTAAGGAAATGGTTTAGTGAAGGGGCTTTTTTTCCTTGGCTCTTCCACTTTTGAGGGAAATGTTGGTGGTGGTCTTGCCAATGCCAAAGAACTAAGAAGGCAGTTTAACAAAAATTTTACTATATCATGCTCTGGCTTTTGGGTTCTTTTCAGGAAGGGAAGATGAACAGTTTTGGACCTTTTGGTATCTTAGAAGTGGTAGATGATGATCAAGAGTTTTTCATTGAGACAGGACTCGTACAGAGCCATCGATGCAATAATTTTGTTTTTTCTTTTGAAACAACATGATTTGTGTTGAAGTCAAGAATGCGTAACAGTTTTTCTTTTAGTTTGATTGCGGATTTGCATACAGCGCAACCGACGATAAAAGGTTTCATAGGTTGAAAACCTTTCTGATGCAATGAGAGAGAGTTTCAAGGGGATATGACTATAAGAGTTTCTAGTTCTTTAGCCAGTTAACTAGAGAGGTTCATCATCTTCCACTCCTAAAGATTCAATTTTAGAGCGACTTCTTCAAAAATCACTGGCTAAAGGTTTATAACTCCATTCATCCACCAAACAAATTTATAAGGGGCACTTAAATAATCAACCTCTTATTCACTTGAAATTAGAAAATCATCCCCAGCATTTTTAGGAGTTATGTTTCCATCCCGAGATTCAAATAAATCCTAAAATGCCCTTTAGATATATATATAAATATATAATATATAACATATTAGGTGATTGAGGACTAAATTAAAAGTTGCTTATATAAGGTGGTAGAAAGTGGACTAATTTCAAAGTTCGGAGGTCCTGGACTGCAATTACAGGGGATCATCCCTATAATTTTGGGATTGGGGTATAAATCCCAATCCCCCAAATTACTCCATCAGTTATCTTCTTCCTTTTAAAACCTAGACTACCTACAAAAAGATTTGGGACGAAAAAATCAAGCAAAAATTGTGACGAATTCATTGTTTCCTTTTATCTTCATCTTCTTCCTTTTAGAAATCAAGCAAGCAGCAAAAAGTAGGACGAATTCTTCAACCAGTGGGTACAAAATTGACGTCCCAATTCTTCACAAAGATCCGGGACGGAATTCTTCAATCGTCGCGATCCAACTTCGCCGATCGACTTTCCGATTGGGGCTCGTCTTCGTCTTTATTCCAAGAATTAAGGCTCTCCGTCGACGTCTCCCTCGATTGCCTCCTGACGGCGAAGGGCCTCGATGATCCTCCCATGTCGAACTACCTCATGGCGGTGATTAAACGGTCGATGATCCTACCGTCTATGCGTTTGGGTTTACTAGAAACGGTTAATTATTGGCATGTTTTGGGTTGTATTTCCCGTAGACTCGATTTGAACTTATACGGTAGTAATGCTTTACTATCATCATTTTGGACACAGTTGTCAAATGGACTTGGAATTGTGAATACAAATGGGAATGATTTGCCGTTGTTGATATTTTTTACCATTTTTATGTGTTTTCAGTTTTCAGATTTTACCATGATCAATAAAATTTGTGGCAAATGACTTGTTTATCAAGATTTGCTCACAACAGATTTTTTTTTTACCATAGAATCATGTAAAAAGTCGTTCGAATTAGCCATATTGCTACTATAAAAAAGCATTTTACCATCTTTTTTATAGGTTTTTTTTACCATAATAATGCGGAATATACCATGGTATTCAACATAACAAGTACCATGGGTAAAAAGAGAGAGCCCGTGTTGCAAAAGTTTTACCATGGAAGTCTGAATTGGCCATGTTATCAATCTAGGTAAGCAGATTTTACCATTTATTTGTCTACGTTATCGTTTTTTTTTTACCATGAATATTGAAACATGATCTTAAAAAGTTTTTACCATAGTTCGATAATACAAGCCATATAAACTATCGTGTTGTAGATATGGTAAAATTTTACCATGGTAGTACGAGTTGCCAAACTTTTTACCATACGCACCAGGTATTTTTTACCATGGATATTGTAACATGTTCTGGACAAAAAGTATCCAAAAATTTGAATTTCATCCATGATTACAAAGAAGGAAACAATATCATCTAAAAAGAAGTATCTCCTTTGAATTCCAAAAATTGACGTGATTTGAGGAGAGATGAGTAACTGGCATTGATCCAAAAATTTAATTTCAAGAAGGAAACAAATTTCATCAAATTCCTTAATTTGAGGAAAGAGAACCAATCAAAAGTAACTGCCATTGAATTCAAAAATTATGTGATACCCTAAGAAGAGGATGAAAACATAAGTTCAAAAAAAAATATGGGGGATGAAAATCTAAGTAGTATCCAAAAAGCGGATGAATATTTAATTATCTCAATTTATAATCTATTCAGTCCTCATGCTAGTATCTTTATTTATTTATTTATTTTTACCTTACCAAGAAAAAAAGGTTGTACCGTATGAGGGTACCTATAATCCTAGGGTACCTATAACCCTAGGGTATCCTATGAAAGTGCCTAAAATCTTAGGGTACCCTATGAAAGTGCCTACTAGTGCCTAAATGCTAGAGTACCTTATGAAAGTGCATATATCACTAAAACCATATAATAGGAAAGTGCACCCTAAAACCTAAATCCTAGGGTACCTTTTGAAAGTGTAAAAAAAAAAAAATCACGGACCTTAGACATTGTAAAACTTTAGCATGGACTAAATGGCCTAATAAGTCTCACTTGTGGACCCTACAACAATTAATTTTAACCAAAGAGTAAGGACTCAATACATGATGTTACTATGATTTAAAATCCTGAATAAGACCTGACTGGAAATTTCTGTCAAAAGTAGCAAATTTATCAAAAAGATCCAAGTGAACAAATAAAATGTTGTTTCTGATGAAATGACATTTTCTGGATGAATTGACTTTCAAACTTCACCCTCACTGTCCCTTGTGTTCTCAATTCGGAGGGGCAAAGCACGATCCGGTTTGGTTCTTGTTTTCAATTTACTTTTGATTTCTAGGAATGTAAAAAACATACAAATTTTTAGGGGTTTTTTTTTTAATCTGAAACCAAATTAATCTATGATTTTTATTTGATTTGTGTTGGCTGATGGATGATGGAGGAAGGGGATAAGGAGGGGTTTAATAGTTAAAAAACATACCCTCCACTCCCGGATATTTTTGGGCAGGCCAAGGGGTGCCCAAAAATTATCAGGGACAAAGTTTCCGATCGGTGAAAACTAAGAAGGGGTAAACAATTATCAAGGGAGGTGTTTTGATTGCCAAACTCAGGCATACGGTGGGACCTACCCCTTATCAGGGGTGATAATTTTTGGAGGGGAGCTGTAGCTCCATCCAAACGGGCCATTAGGGTATGAGAGAGTAAAAGTGGAGTGAGATGCAACATTTTTCCTTTGTCATCCAAAGGCCAATAAGCAGTTCAAAAAAAATAAAAATCCAAAGGCCAATAAGCAAGGAGTGAATAATTGGAGAAGCTTCGTATTATTTGATCTTGAAATCACAGTACAACGTGTGTTGCCTGTTATTTTTCTGATTTTCGTGTGAGTTAACTACTGCGTTTGATATCAAAGAAAGAAACTAAGGCCTTGTTTCACGTATTTTATTTGTGCGGCTTTTTGAACTTTTAGGGTTTTGTGTTTCAATCATAATTTTACACTTTTCCGATGAATCACTGAACTTAAGAGGTTTGATGCAAAACTAACAAATATGGAAAAAAATTGGGTTATTTACCTAGACACCCCCTAAACTATTTCGGTATGACCGAGACACCCCCTAAACTAATTTTCCTGCAACGACACCCCCTAAACTTCCAAAAAAATTAGGGTAATTTATCGAAATGGTCCCTCTAGTTTCACCCCAGTCTCGATTTCGTCCCTCTAGTTTCAATTTCACTCTAACGAACCCTGCAGTTTCAATTTTGGTCGATTTAAGTACAATTGATAACGGCCGTTAGATTAAAGATAACGGCCGTTAGATTAAAGATAATAGAAATTGCAATTTCAGGGTTTTTGAAGGGGCAAATATGTTTTTTCGCCCCCCTTCTTCCCCAATACTAAAACCCTAACTCATCCTCCCCATTTCACATGTCTTCGATGTTCGATTGATCAAACAAAG
>JAXBDA010005150.1:0-25624 GCA_036023075.1 Gaultheria prostrata
GCCGAAAAACCAAAGCACGCCGCCGCGCACCGCCACCATCAACCTCCAGATCCGGCCGCCTCGCACCTGCAAAGAAAAAAGAAAAAGAAAACGAGAGAAGGAGAGGAAGAGGGGAGGAGAGGAAGAGAGAGAGAGGAAAGGAGAGGATGGAGCCCGGGGGAGGAGAAGGCGGAGCCACTCCCCCCCCAGGCGGCGGCTGAAGCGATGAAGAAAGACAGGAGATGGAAAGTCAACCTCCTTAAACTAACTTAACGTTTTAACTTGGCCTTTATTAGCCTTCAGTCGTGTAATTGTTGTCAAAGAGTCCAGAATAGTACTCAAGTATCTTATTTCTCAAATTATGACTAGAATGCTGAAAATAATATGCATATAAATTTGTTTATCTAACACAATCATAGACCTAATTTTTTGAATGAACCACCTTGTTTTAGTCATTCTCATCTGTTTCTCTCTGTTTTATCTCCATTAACGCCTTTTTATATCCTTACGGCATCCATTGAGATGGCAAATAGCTCTTCATATAGAAAAAGGACAAATGTCTAGTTCCTGATTTTAATAGATACATAGGCTTAGTTATCTCTCTTGACATTCTCGCCATATTTGACAACAAATAATATTTGAATATTGTTTTAGGATCTTTAACAACGAGATAGGGATTGAAGTTTAATTAGGAACCTGTTGTGTGGTTAACATAATTTAAGGTAATCAAGTGTATGATATTATAGTTTAGAGATAATTGGAAAAAAGTGAAATATTTTACCAATAAGTCTAGAAACTACGTCTAAATTACATACAATCGCACACATTACAATCATTTTTTTCGTGGCCTCGCACACACTCACCTTTTGTTGCCCACACATACAATTCACAAATTCATATATTTTTTTTGGATAATAGAGAGAAAATTTTATTAACTGTGTTATACCAATACATAAGACAAGACACTGGCGACAAACGAATACCTAAATGAGCTGCAGCTATCATGACCGAGCCTCAAGCCTACAGAGTATAACACAATTAGAAAGGTACAACAACAACCTACTGATCCGCCACACACAAATGACAAAATCTATGATATCGCCAGTAGATAAGAGGCCCAACAAAAAGCCCAAAGACGCCGGCAATGATAAGCATAGGCCGAAGTGAGTGTGTTTAAGTTGATGTGATTCTAGCATCGTTGATACTTTATAGGGGCAAAATGTAATTAAGCCCCAAAAAAATCCAAACCTAGAAACAGCTCAACAGCCCCTCCAACCATCCGTCACAAAATCCAAAGAAAATCCTCCCAAATTTTACCCAAAATAAAAACGAAAATCCTCTCTCTCTCCACTCTTCTTCTCTCTATTGTCTCCCTGTCAAGACTCGCGCAAGCCTCATATATACTCTCTCTCTTTAAGGCCACCAGTTGACACCTACCCTTTTCTTGTGTAGGGACTAGGGAGAGGAGCGAACTCTCTCTCTCTATACGTATATACATTTGCATAGATATAGAAAGAGAGGGAGAAGGAGAGAGAGAGAACAGCGATCGGAGATGGCGCAGAAGAAGTTTTTGATCGAGGTGGAGCCGGGCAAGGAGGCCAAGGACGGGAGGCCTTCGATCGGACCTGTGTACCGCAGTATATTCGCCAAGGATGGGTTTCCAGAGCCGATCGAAGGCATGGATAGCTGTTGGGATATTTTCCGGTGAGTTTTTTTTATTTTTGGTCTTTTTGATTTTTTCAACTTCGTTGAAATTTTAGTCAATTGCCTTGCGTTATGTTCTCTAAGCGCCTAAGTCACGTAATGCGCGTGCACATTTGTGAGCGTGGAATCGTATTTTAAAAGCATCACAAACTAATAAAATTCGTGATAGCGAGTGCATGATAGAATGGAGTTATGGAATGTTGCGTTGGTACTCTGTTTGGTTGATTTTGGAAAAAACAAAAAGAAATTGAGATTGATGAACTTGCTTTGAGTGTGTTAAATGTTAATCTCTGCATGTTATCAAGAGGATCGTTGTTTGTTTTCGTATGCTTATGCTGCATAGCTTTTGCTAGTGGTTTCTATAAATCAAATTGATCAGTAAGATTCTGGAATCAAAATATGATCTTGTTCATTATACGACTTGGGTTATTTCCATGAACATAGCCCTTTAATGCGCAATCCAAGTAGTAATAGACTCACCGGGATGCACTATAATGGGCATTGGACATATGTTCTATTGTTGGAGTGGTTTAAGAAGCTTCCCCGACCATTCATGTAGCGTGGAGCAAACTAAATGGTGACTTCACTATCAGTTTGGGTAAATTATATGAGGATACTAAATGCTGTATGTATACATATATCTAGTGCTTAATCCGTACTGAATATAAGCATTAAGCTTCTGTTTGATAATAAGAAAACATGAAGCTTATGGAATCAAGATACAATCGAGTCGACTATGTTGAATTGGAGTTACTAGTATGGACAGAGACCCTCAGAGCACAATCCAAGTGTTAGTATAGTTGCAGGGGTGCACTTGCATGCGCATGTACACACACCCTCTTCTTAAATAGTTTAATTAAGCTATGTTGCCGGGAAAGGTTGGTACATAGTGAATTACGTTTTGGAACTTCCAAAACAAGGGACCCCTTCATACCAAGCCGATCAATTTAGGGATCCAAAGCAATTCCCTAGGTTTGTTAGAAAATGAATCAAACATAAAAGCTAATACCCTAGAGAGAGTGGAGTTTTAACAAAAGAAAAATAAGATTTGTTACTAATTATTGTGCTTTTAGAAATGTTCGTTGCATGAATAGTAGGAAAACTAAGATTTTAGTTTGTTGGCTGTTTATCACTTGAAAGAATTTCATTCTAATTTTGTAATCAGAAACCCTCCCCCATCGTACCACAATTTAGGGCATGTGGAGTTCTACATTCCCCGTTCAGTTCCTTTGTAGTGATACAATCCATGTTTCGGAAATAAGAGCTTCCTCAGAAGTTCCCAGCCTGCAAAAGTTTCTGAACCATCTCTGTGCTTCCTGTGACACAGAGAAAATTAAGGTTGTGTCTTTTACAGGTTAAGCCGTTGTTGCGTATATTCCAAGACTGCTTAGTTAAGAGCTTGCTTCTTGTTCTGAACTGGATTTTACTAGTCAACTGCATCTTATACCATCCCTTAATATTTGCAAAGAGAGAATCTTTTTGGTGATCTCTATGTTCTTTTCCTGTTACAGAATGGCTGTAGAGAAGTATCCTGATAATCGGATGCTTGGTTGCCGGGAGGTTGTGAATGGGAAGGTATATTCACCTGCTAACATATTGTTGTCTTGTCCATAGTTGTAATGATTTTTCTTTCTATTTTGAGGTTTATCTAACAATTAATATCAATTATATATTCTTCTCTCACTTTGCAGCCTGGTAAATACGTGTGGCTTACTTACAAAGAAGTGTATGACGTAGTAATAAAAGTTGGAAATTCAATTCGCAGCTGTGGTGTTGAAGAAGTAAGTGACTATCTATTAGCCCACTATTGATGTAACGGCCTAAATTTTGTCTGGTTTCAATGTGAGCTATCATGAACTTAGCTAGTTAAGTCCTGCTTGCGCGACCTTGGGTCTTCAGAGGCAAATTTTGATCATGACCTCTCTTCTGAAGGCCTCTCCTACCCATTGTGCAATTTACATTTTTATCTACCTCTTTGTTGCTAACTATTGTTACACGATCTTGGGTAGAACTCAACCCAAAAAGCTAGCTTGTGAAGTGAGGGTGCCCTCTTGGCTTATATACTTTATATTACTTTGGTAACTAGGCGATGAGGGATTTCGCTTCACACCCTCCCTCACGCGCAGCGTGCTCACTTGGCAACACCTGCCACGTGCAGGCGAGAGACACGCACCCTACCCATCTCTGGTACCCAGCTCTGATACCATGATACACTGTCTTGGGTAGAACTCAACCCCAAAAGCTCGCTTATGAAGTGAGGGTGCCCTCATGCTTATATACTTTATATTACTTTGGTAACCAGACGATGTGGGACTTCGCTTCACAACTATATGTTCAATTCACGCTGTTCTCTTTGCAGGGTAATTTTAAGCACCGTATACAACTAATCCACAAATTTTCCATTTCTTCCTCCTGAATTAGAGGCCTGAGAAAAGATTGAGAAATTCTATCTCATATAGTATTTGTGACTCTGTTGATTTCTTGTTATAGGGTGGACGATGCGGTATCTTTGGTTCCAATTGCGCAGAGTGGATTATGAGCATGGAGGTATTTCTTCTCCCCTTTTGTTAAAAAAAGCATGCCCCTTATTTCAATATCTTGTATTGTTCTTTCATAAGGAAATTTACACCAATTGAATTACAATTTCAAGGAATTCATATTAACCTTTTTGTGCTATCTTCACTCATAGATTGCCAAAAGTTTCTTTTCTTTTCTTTTTCCTTGCCGAAAGTCAATAATGTTGGTTGTAGTTAGTGAAATTTGAACCCCTCATGGTACCTACCACTGGGCTACCAGTCCACTTGCAACCGACAAGTTTCTTGGTGGTTGTTTTCTTGTTTCACTCTTGTTATCTGAGGTAATTAGTATCTTTATCAGGCACGGTCAATGCATGATGATATTTTGTTAAATCTTAATCCTTGGTCATGCTTAGACGATTTGCAGTTATTGCTTGTATCCTCAAATCTCTGTCAATAACACCTCTAGAGAGCTGCACTTTCACCAGCACGTTGATCTCCATTGGGCTACTTTTTTCTGGCTGCCGCCGAGTCCTCTGACTCCGACTTTTATGATGGTTCAAAGAACTGTTTGAATACAACCACCACCACAATAACAGAACCCATCTAGTCCCCAATCATTGGGGGTATGGGTAGGGATGATTGGAGACAGACCTAACCTTTGGCAATATACACAAAGTGGTTGCTCTCAGAGTACCACTGAAATAGTGGCCCCCCTAAACCTCTAAGAACGGAGGAGCTACAGGGACGTTTTGTTGAGAACCATACCCTCAAATCAAAAGCCGAAAGGCATCATGAGGGCAGGCCTAGAGACCCAAATTAATTTATGTGCTCATAACCATGCTTTCTTCGTTCATGGTCTAGAGCATCTCACTAATAAGCACAATCAAAGAACTATTTGAATGAATTTGTCAAATTTGGATTGTTGCCATAGGCAGTTTGGATTATTTGGAAGGCTGTTGGCTGTTCTTCTTATTCTACTGCATGCTATCATATGTGTGAGAAGGTGTAGATCCCCTCTAATTCTGTTTTAACTTTTTGTTTTACAATAGGTTAGCATTTAGGTGACTGACTTATGATTGAAAGTGAGTTGTTGCTATTTGATTGTTGATACCGGCCATCTATCTTCAGCACCTAAAATAGACAAGAAGAAAACTTGACTTTTGACCGTTAACAAGTTAGGTTTGATTGAACTACCTCTTGGAACATTATCTAATGGTGGCTTTGGGAACTAGTTCAATTTGACTTGTGAACTTCTACTGTACTCAGGGCTTTAATCTCGTACGAAGTTGAGAGATAGATTAGCTATTCATTGTACAATTGTAGACATCAATAAATTGCCTTTGTCTGCTCTGTCATTCCATTTCATATCCTACGGTGCCTTTACATAGACATTTCTCTCATAGATGGCATTTTTTTTTTCCTGAACATGCTTTGCAGTTCTTTTGAGTCTTATCCTTATTATTGAAATCTTATGCAGGCATGCAATGCTCATGGCCTTCATTGCGTTCCTTTATATGATACCCTAGGTATATCCTATCTCTACTAGTGCAAAGATGAGGATAAGCATGCCGGTGATTTATTCTTATCATGTGTTTTAACTTCTTTCATGCCTTGCAATAGCTGTGTTTGGTTCTTATATATTTGTGCAGTTTGATAACAAAATATTATTTTGAGAGAATCTTGACCACTTCTCGTACATGGTTTAGGTGCTGGTGCTGTGGAATTCATCATATGTCATGCAGAGGTCACGATTGCTTTTGTGGAAGAAAAAAAAATTCCAGAGGTAGTAACAGTTCTGTTTGTTTTTGGTTTCCTTTCTAAGGTTGTTATGAATATTGTAAATTGATTCCAAAACTTGATGCATTCTTGTGTGAACAATCACATATAGTTTGGTATTCCGAAAGAAAACGTTCCTGAGTCCCTGATAACTTAATAGTATGGTAGGTTATTGTAATTGGTGCTAAGTTGGTGGCACCAATAAAACAAAATATAATATGACTTATCTGGGTTACACGCCTTTATTTGTCTTCTGCTTTTTCAGGTGCTGAAAACGTTTCCTAACACAACACAGTACTTGAGGAGTAAGTTGTATTTGATTGAATATTCTGCTTGCATTTGCATGATGCAGTAAGAAATAATATAATTAATTACCTACAATCATTTTTCTTTGTAGCAATTGTGAGCTTTGGCAAGGTTACGCCTGAACAAAGGGAAGAAGTTCAAAAGTTTGGTTTGGCTATATATTCCTGGGATGAATTTATGTTATTGGTAAGCTACTTGTTGAATCTCTAATTCCTCTTTGTATCGGGCCCTTTTTGTAATGGTTTTGTAGTATTGAAACATTCCTGTATGTACATGATTTTGTTTTTTCCCAGAGATTAGTTCTATGGTGTTACTGCTTTATATCGGTTCAGGATACATGCTTTTACAGGGCTCAAATTTTTTCTTAGGCAAAGATGTTTCTATTATGACAACTATGTTTAGAGGATGAGTTAACTACTGACAATCTCGATTCCCCTCCTGTGAACGACAAAGCCCAGAGATTTTCCTGATGATACCAGATTCATCTTCAGATTATATTTTCTGCACCTGTCAAAAACCTCCCCTCAAACTTTCCTGTATGGAGACCTTGTTCAGGACATGTAAAGCCATCAAACCCTAACTAAATTCAGCAGTTCTGTGACTTCAATGGAAAAAGTTCGTAAATTAATAATTGAGATGATGGCAGTTCACCAAGGAGCCAAGTATTGATGATACTTCTGTTGATATTTGTGACGGCAATTTCATCTTGGACCTTTGGTCCAAATGTGCGTTTTTAATGGGGAAAATGGTGCTAAAGTCCCATTCCATTTGATAGCTGTAAACCTGGCGCCAAGAATTCTCCGTTATCTCTTCTTACTTAAAATTGAGTTAGGTCTATCTGTTTTGCAGGGAGATAATAACCAGTATGATCTTCCTGTAAAGAAGAAAGGTGACATCTGTACAATAATGTATACTAGTGGTACAACTGGTGACCCAAAGGGTGTTATGATTTCGAATAACAACATTGTTACGCTTATAGCCGGGGTGAAGCGCCTGCTAGAGAGCGTCAATGAAGCAGTAAGCACTCAATTCAATTCACTTTCGTACCTCTTTGATAGTGAGCACTGCTAGAATGTAAATGAGGAAGCTGATGTTTTGTGTTCTTCTCGCATGACGATAAAATGCCATTTATCAGTCTATTGATTTTTGCTTTTTAAGATATCTTACACGTCTGTTGGAAATCGGTGCAGTTGAATGTTGATGATGTATATCTTTCTTATCTTCCTTTGGCGCATATCTTTGATCGGGTGATTGAAGAGTGCTTTATCAAGCATGGAGCCTCAATAGGATTCTGGCGTGGGGTAATATGACTACCAAATGTACCAATTCTCTTCCTCCCACATGAGAGTGTGCACTTTAACTACTAAGCTTTTGTTACATCTTCAGGATGTCAAATTACTGATTGAAGATATTGGAGAGCTGAAACCTACTGTTCTCTGTGCTGTTCCCCGAGTATTGGATAGAATTTATACAGGTGCGTTTACTTTCCAATGATATGCAAACAGGGAGAGATGCAAAAATAAGAAGAAATCAGAAAGAAAAGGTCAAAATGTTTTAGTCTACAGTTGGCTATATTTTCCATTTATTTTGGAAAGTGCTGTGGGAGTCAGGAGACTCAGGACTGTTGAAACCTGATAAATAAGACACTAAACCTTCTCGTGTAGGACGGAAGAGTTAAATTAATGGCAACTGTTCTCATTCCATGGGCCTGTGATGTTATTTATTTCTATTCCCATCTTACAATGTGTTAGATCTTTCAGTTGCCCTCTGTGTTTCAATCAGTTTCTGTACCCCATTCTTATTTTCAGGTTTGCAACAGAAACTTTCATCCGGAGGTTTCTTAAAGAAGTCTATGTTTGGCTTTGCATACTCATAGTAAGTTCTCCTTGTTTCTGACCTCCTATTATGATTGTAAAATACACAAGCTTGAATCGTGTTTGGCTCATCAACCATTTTGAAGCTCGGTAATATTCTGAGCACGGGCCAGTCTGACCTTAATAAGCTCAGCTTGATTGACACAGGTAATATCAGCTTGAATTTTGAACAATCCTAGCTTGAACAACACACTGTTCAGTTGACTAGTTTACAGACTTGCCTTCTAGTTATAAAAGGAAGAAAAAGTATAATGGGCATTGTCTCGTGGAACCATTTTCTTCGCACATCGATTTTTTACATTTCATGCTTCTATTTACTTATGAACATTTAAATTGAAGGCCTTTAGTCACTACTCAAAGGACATCATTGGAACCATACCTGGATTGGTCAAAACTCGACTGTTTTTTAATGTTCCGCATTTCGCCTTTTTCCTTTCGGAAGAACACATTTCTCTTGCATTCAACAGCTTGTACTATATCCTTCATACTTTAGTGTGATCTCATTCTTCAGGTGTAGTCCTCCAGGAACTTGGATTGTTCTTCCACGTCATGTGTTTGTATTGTAAGATAACCTAATTCGTTAGGGTTTTGTGCTGTATGTTGCAGCAAGCTGGGTAACATGAAGAAGGGGAGTAAACATGAAGATGCTTCTCCACTTTGTGACAAAATTGTATTCAGTAAGGTGGTGGACATATACTTGTAGCAGCTTCCATATCTTCCTTTCCTCTTGTACTTTCTGACGGTGCCAACGTACGAAACTTATTCTTCTAAGCTCATTTGTTTTCTCCGTCCTCAGGTAAAGGCAGGTCTAGGGGGCAATGTACGAATTATTTTATCAGGAGCTGCACCTCTTGCTACCCATGTGGAAGCCTTTCTAAAAGTAGTGGCATGCTGTCATGTTCTGCAAGGATATGGTATGGCATCCTCGTACATACCAAGGGATGTTTAGATTGCTTTCTATGCTTTATTAGAATTCAAATTTCGCTTCAATTCGGCTCCTGTTAGAGCATCTTCAACCCATCTCCATGGCTTTATTTTGGAGAACCAAAACCCTTTTCGGGGAATTAAGTCACTCCAACCCAACTCTATTTGAGGCCTTCAAAATGGAGACTCAATTTACATTCTCCATAAAGGGAGACCTATCTCCATTTCTCCTTTTTCCTCCAAAATCACCATTTATTATCAAATTGTAAAGCCTGCAATATCCTTTTATCTTTTGATATCAAATGGAAATACCTGCAATATCCTACTTATAAAAAAAGAAAAGAAAAAGTAATGCCTACAATATCCTTTTCACTTTTTATTATATTTTTGTAAAACTCTTTTTAACTTTTTAGTTCCTCCAAAAAAAAAGAAAAATTATAACTTCAACTGTATAGATCCGATTCTTATATAATTGGTACCATTGAGAAGACATTGACAATACCTTTAAAATGTGTATAATATTGTACATAATTGATTAAGACTTAAATCGGAAAAAATTGAAAGAAAATCTTAGAGAGAAGTTTTAGTGATGAAAGTGGAGAATGTGAATTGGATCTAGTGTGAATCAGGGGCAGAGCTATTGTGGGGCCGGAGGGCTCCGCCCCCACCCACTTCTTTTTATTAACGACTATTAAATATTATTTTGAGTATGATTACTACTAAAAAAACAACACCACCTAGTTGGTACCCATTATTGGGTGTCTGGGAAGGGGAATGTTTTGGTAGTAATACACAAAGTGGCTGTGCTGAGACTTGAACCCAAGACCTTAAGGCCTCGTTTGATTCCGGGAATAGGCTGCTGGGATTGGGTAAATCGCGCCTAATCCCATGTTTTCCTTTGTTTGGTTCCCGCTTTGGCGCAAGGGATTGTTAAGACCAGACAATATTTTAGGTTGAATGTTAACTTATCCTGCTAAGAATTAATCCCGATTGATCCAAACATGGGATTGACCAATGATTGAGATATCCAAAGTTCAATCCTTTGTGAATCAAATGTGGGATTGTGTAAGATTCTGGACTAAATTAATACTAGGACAAATAGTCCAGGGCTACTAGTCCCAGGATTGTTAATCCTGTCTGTTTCAGTCCCCGAATCAAACGAGGCCTAAGGTTATTGGGCCGAATCTTTACCACTGCACCACCAGTGGTCCCCTGTGTATGATCACTATAATAGTATTGTATTTTAATACTCCTATATGATTTAATCAAGGTTAATTCCAAATAATTTTACATTAGCCTATGGATTTTTTTTGAAATACTCTCGTAAACAAGTAATTAGTACATGTGTGCTTTAGTTATTCAATTAACAAACAACATAAATTTGCATATTATTGTTGCATTGGATTGGACTCATAATGATTGACTTGTATATTATATGATATGAGAATAAAAAAGAGATAGTTACACAGAGTATATTTTTCGAATAAAAAATTTATCCTTTTGTTGGCCCCCCTCAGGTTGAAATCCCAGCTCCGCTACTGGTTTGAATAGTTATGTTCTGTAAACTTACTTTTTGACTATGTAAATTTGAGTCTCCAATATGAAGATCCTGTGAGAGATGGGTTGGATTGAGTCTCCAATATGAAGATCCTGTGAGAGATGGGTTGGAGATATTACATAAGGCTTTTCTTTACTTCCTGGCTCTTGTGGTCCTGTGAGGGGGCTTGCTGATATATGTTACTTGTTGCTTAACCACCATTTGTATCTCATTTTTCATTAAAGGCTTCTGAGAAAGTTTAATGCAGTCTTAAATGGATCTCCGAGGCAGTGCCCCCATGTTCTGCCTATGAATAATATGTGGTTAATTTTGATCCCGGATATTGAAATGTTGTTATATTTGCGAAGCCTATTGGAATTAGGTGAAAGACCTCACCTGCATTTGGTCATCTACCCAGATCCAAGTGTCGGGTACATTGGCATGGGTATTTCGTCTATTTTTAGTAGAGTCCATGTGACCTGGATTCTCTCCTTGAGAACCAATAATTTATGGCCGTGAAGATCTCACAAAACTTGGTGGGTGCAGATTAACTGAGTCATGTTTACTGCGGCTCTTTATGGCCTACCAAATGTACATTGGCTAGTCATCGCCGTGCTCCTTACATTTAATATATCATGTTCTATGGGTCAGCCTTAATAAACAGGGATTTGGTCTCAGTGAATTAACACCTTGGTCCTTATGTTTAGCTTTAGCCTAGAGCATAATAGTATAATAGACCACTGGCACACAGTTGTCCCTTGAGCCCATGCTTTAGGAGAGTCCTCAATCCCACTGAAGTAGTTTTAATGGCACCTCAAGATTCTGCAAGTAGGGTGTGGTAACAACCCGATAATCCGTAAGACGCTGTCTTATGGCTTGGTGGCTAGACATGAAGGCTTCCCACGTTGTTGCAGCCCATGTGAAGTGTCTCATCACACCGTCCCTGCAGGGGGAGCCTAGTCCCAATCTCCATTTCCTGGAACCTTCTAAAAGCTTGGCCCCTTGGTCTCTGAGGCCGAGTTTCTTGTGAAAGGAGCACATGGGGCATCTAATTGTTTCCTTACATGTACAGGTAAGCAGCTAAATGCATGTGTCTTGTTGCTTTAAAAGGAGTGGTGTTCTTCTTCTTCAAAAATGGAGACTACCATCATCTTTCCACTCATAAGCTTACAATACTCAATGGGACTTTGACATCGTCCCTATCTCGGTGTTAACTTTTTGGTGTATAATGCACTTGGATACTCCCCTTCAAAGTCTTCCTGTCTCTAATGCGCTCTGCCACATCTACGGAAAACTATCCATCTACCATCTTTCTTCTCACATAGTCCTTCTAGTAAACATAGGAATGAGATGTATCAGGGGGTAGTTGGTCTTTTGACTTGTGGTGGCTGGTGACTCTGATTATTGAAGTTTAGCATATTGATTTTGTATTAGTGTACTACTGACCTTGTAAGGTCGTTGGAATTTTGGCATGGTCTGGCAACGCAGTTCTTCTGTACTTGTTCAGTTGCTCTGCTTCTGAATTACTTGTGCAACATAACATTTAGGTGACAAAGTATATCTACTGTTCCAATTGCACTTCCCTACACTTCTAGCAAGTACTATGAAACAATGGAAGCTAGTTGTGTAACTTGCTATAGTGCACCCTAGTGATGTTTTGTTCTCTCCTGAAAACAAAAGCACGACTACATTGCAGATTTTATATGGATTAGATTTTAGTGTATAATTTGTGTGTATACTGATTACTGAATATTGAGGTATGGGATTGGGCGTAAGCCAAGTAAGAAACTAAGAATAATTAAGTACATTCTACAAGTGGAGGAAAATATGTATGCACTATGCAGTTATTTTGCATCTGGAGAACTACTAGACATTATTCTTATTTACTTGATTAATCAGACAAACTGGATGAGATTTAATGACAACATACCAAAGGCACACTTTCTGCTTGCTTGCCTTTGTTTTGGCTGCATTTGTGGCTAGCTTTTGGTGTTAATTGTGAGTTCAGTTTTGAGCTCATGGGAATATCTCACGCCCATGTTTTCAAAATAGAGTAGAGACTTCTACTGATTTATCATTGGCATGCACTCATATGTTGATCTCATAAACTCTTATATTTCATTTTCCTTCTACTTATTTTTTTTCTTTCTTATTGTGGTTTAGGTCTCACTGAATCCTGTGCGGGAACATTTGTCTCACTACCAAACGAGTTGGACATGCTTGGTACAGTTGGTCCCCCAGTACCCAATGTGGACGTGTGTCTAGAATCTGTTCCTGAAATGCAATATGATGCCCTTTCAAGCACACCTCGTGGAGAAATATGTATAAGGGGTGACACCTTGTTCTCAGGGTACTACAAACGTGAAGATCTAACCAAGGAGGTCATGGTAGATGGATGGTTCCATACAGGTCCGCCAACACACGCCTCTTCTAGAATGAATTTGGTATCTTCTATCTCATGGATTACTTGTTAGTGGCAACCTTTCCCCTAACAATACTTGCATCAGGTGATGTTGGCGAGTGGCAACCAGATGGGAGCATGAAAATTATCGACCGGAAGAAGAACATTTTCAAGCTCTCACAAGGAGAATATGTCGCCGTTGAAAACTTGGAGAATATTTATGGTCTAGTTCCTGATATTGACTCAGTATGCCTCTGAACTGTCTAAATCATGCAGAATATAAGTTTTGAGTCGGTCAAAGATCAATTGGATATAAGGAAACAACATAGTCATCATTGATATTTCAAGTTGCAAATTAGGGTTGGAAGGGCCATTACTGCACTCAATTTATTGGAACTAGCATTCCATGTCAGGAGGGAGGAAATGCCATTCCATTCCATGTGGCAGATGATATCTTACATATAATTTGTATAGTAGAAATACATAATGAATGTCTTTGGAAAAAAAATTGGTGCTATCATACAGCTTTGCATCGGCTAAGCATGAGTTGGAAAGCCATGGGTAACACATTATTAAGGTCATGTACTTTTCTTTGTTCAAGTTTTATTATGTTAGGTTATTATGATATCTATACAATATGGTTATAATTGAGCATAATAGTATAGAAACTTCATTCAAATCTACATGTTCTATATAATACACAAGTTTGGTTTATAAATCACATTTCATTCCAGATGCTTAATTAATCGAAAGGAATTTGGAATCGAACATGGGATGGGGAAAAGATCCCTGCTTGTGTAGGCATATTGATCTGCTTGGGTTGTTCATCTTCTTACCTTTGTGAACTTTTTTCCTTCTGGTAACAGTCTTAAGGAGTGACTTACCAGTACTTAACGCTCTATATTTATACATCTTTTGTTTGCCTGCTGACATCGGCTTCTTGTCCATCCTACCTGTCTTTCCACATCAGATATGGGTTTATGGGAACAGCTTTGAGTCTTTCCTTGTTGCTGTTGTTAACCCAAGTAAGCATGCACTCGAACGTTGGGCTGAAGAAAAAGGTGTATCCGGCGATTTCAATTCCCTCTGTGAAAATCCCAAGGCAAAAGAATACATACTTGGAGAGCTCTCAAGGGTTGGAAAAGAAAAGAAGGTTTAATGTTTTTACTTTTGATCATTTAGCAATGTTAAATGTTAGACTCTTTTGGAGGTGGGTGAGCGAGGGGGGAAAACGTTATTTACTTTTGGAAGATTCCTAATTACTTTTATGATGTGCTTGGCAGTTGAAAGGTTTTGAGTTTATAAAAGCTGTTCATTTGGACCCTGAGCCCTTCGACATGGATCGCGACCTTCTCACCCCCACATTCAAGAAGAAAAGGCCCCAGCTACAGAAATACTACCAGGTAGCTCTACCCGATTCTCTCTAGGAATAGTATGGCGTGCCAAAATTATACTGTAGTACTATGTTAACGACTAAATAGGTTTTTTAGCCCACGATTCCATTTATGGAGCGATTCTTGGACTCGAGCATGATTCTATCTCAGATGATTGTTTAGTCTTTTAGTTGGAATTGGGAGATGATTATTTAGTCCACATCAACAGAATCTGCATCCCCTATCCTATTAAGCGGGGATTGCTTTACTCTGGTGTATACCTACAAGGCTACAATGATAGTTTCACCTAAAAAAAACTATGAGGACAATTCGGTCACTTGGAGATATACACCTTCAATGGGTCCCAAAAAAACTGATGTGGTTTTGTTTTTTAACAATATTTGAAAGGATTCCTGACCATTTCTTCTTGATTGAGCAAAGAATTTTTTGAACACTGGATGTCACTTGTTCACGGTTTGTTGCCATTTCATGAGACTGATATTTCTGAAATTATTCAAAATTTGTCGAGGGCTTTTTTAGGGTTCTTTTGGGTACGTTGTTGTACTAAAGAAGAATCTTGTATTGCAGCACTTTATTGATAACATGTACAAGAGTTTGAAGCCAAAGGCATGAAGATTGTATTTTCCAAGTTAACAGTGCCGGAAGTCCTTCCACTTCCATGGTACCATGGCTAAGTTTTATCTCTCTTTTGGAACCCTCTTTGTACTTTTGACTGTACATAAGGTTAATTATTTTCCTGATGATTTGCATACTTTGTGGAATGTGGAGCCTTTTCTTTTATAAATGGACTGTAGGAAACGACCAAACTGATCTTATTGAACTTTTAAAACAGAGGGTGGGAAGATGAGAGGTCCTCCTACGTCCTTTTACCTTGTCGCTATTATTTTGTTCATGGAATAATAAAAGTTCAAGCAAGGTTTTTGGTCACTTTGAAATTTGGAAACGATTGCTGTTTGGAAATGTCTATGATTTTGTTTTTGTTGTCTGAAATTTAGGAAACTGGTAGCTCGAGTACATTTTCAATTGTATTTATTTTTCTGGAATTAGAGTTTCATCAACATTTTAGGAGAAAAAAGAAAATGGTGTTTTTACTTGTTCTTAGAACAAGCTTCTATTTACCTCCTACGTCCACAACCTCCTCATGCGATCCTCTTTCATCGGCCACCCCCTTGTCTTCCTTGTACTGTGAATTGGAAGGCATAAACCTTTTCTTCACAGCCAGAAAGGATACGCGCTTGAAAGCTAAACTTTTTTGCTCTTCTATTTTGAAGGGTATGAGAAAGGTGAAGTTCTACGAAGTGTAATCACTATGTCCTCTTAAGAAGTTGAACTATTTAAAATGGACTCAGAAGGACTTACCTTTTGACCGAAAGAAAGGTCAAAAACAGCGTCATGCTATTTTCAATTTGAATTTTAGGTCATCTTCTGTGTTTAAACGACATTCGTGTTAAGAAAATGGTACCTTGTGATTACTTGGACGGAACTTGGATAAGTACAGAAGTCGGAGATGAGATATTGGAGGAAACCAAACAGATTTGAATAGGGAATACCATGTCAATCTCTTTAGTATCCTCCAATTCTCGTCTACGATTCGAACAATTGCAGCCATTACATGGAGTTTTAAAAAGGGGCAGGTAAGATGCTGGAGGAAACAGAGCCTTAAAAGTGAATAGAGGGCCTCAAGAGGAAGGCATGTATTTATAAACTTTCCCTATAAGAAAAGAACACACAATTCTCATTCAAGCTTTGGTTGAGGGTCACGAGTTATGTGCTGATACGCAGTTACTCTCTCTCTCCTCTCGAGAAAAACTTGGGTGCCGGCTGAGTACCACGTGGCGGTATCCAGTGTATATCTTGGTCGTCCGAAATTGTTTTCTTTGAATTGCCGAGATGCGTGCTCGGGTACCACGTTTGCGGTACCCTATTTGCACCTAAGTTTTTCCCCTCTCTCGGTATGTTTGTGTGAGTGAGCACATGTGAAGTATTTTACCAATTTGTTTCATTAGTTGGCTGGAAAATTCAAATTTTGTATAGCACTTAAAAGACCCAAGGGGGCTCGGTCTATACAAGGTTACGTCCCGACTTTAATTAGAGCCCCCACTAGTAGACGGTGAGATCGTCTACAGTAGATGCACACGTAAGCTGATCCGGATATTCGAGTTATCAACAAAATAATAATAATAAAAAGGTCAAGGAGGGATCATATAGTCACGTGCCTTTCTCATGTAGGAAAATTCCTAAGTTTGTCGTGAAATATAAAGACTCCCACCCTGCATATTAAAATCCTAGATCCGTCTTTGCTCTGGGCTAGTTGTAAACTAGCACTAGCTCATGCCCCATCTTTTCAATCCTCCTCTCCCTCTCTCTTTTCATACTGCAACCTATTTCAAATTATAATTTCCTTGCAGATGTAGCCCACAACCATCAAATTATGGATAACAGATGAGTAAAACTACATTAACTATAAAGTGACAGTTTGAAAGCTACTAAAAAAGTATTGAGTTTGAAAAAATGAATGAAGGGGTTTTGTAAAGTTCGATTACTCAA
This sequence comes from Gaultheria prostrata, assembly GCA_036023075.1. Classification (NCBI taxonomy): domain Eukaryota; kingdom Viridiplantae; phylum Streptophyta; class Magnoliopsida; order Ericales; family Ericaceae; genus Gaultheria; species Gaultheria prostrata. The sequence goes on from JAXBDA010005150.1 coordinate 16,962, forward strand.
TTTAGGTTTTAGTCAAGATATGAGTAAGGATATGAGGAAAACTTCATTAACTAGAGAGTTGACAGTTTGAAAGCTACCAAAAAAGTAAGTTTGACATAGTTTCAATAAAGGAATTCAGGGGTTTTTATAAGTTCGATTACTCAAATTTAGGTACGTTAAGATAACATATTACAACGTTGTGTTCGTAGCAATGCTCGTGTTTGTAGCAATGCTCGCAAAAGAAACAATGTTACATATAACACGCTTTCAACATAACAATGCAGAGATTAAATTTAAGATGGAGAAGTACTGCACAAGAATTATATTAACTTGAAACAGAGATGCACAATAGGGAGAGAAAAGAAAGGACCTTAACACATTAATAAGAATTTCATCAATTAAGAAAGCAACTATTGCCCTTGCACAAGCTATATTCATATTGCTTACAATATCAGAAACACTCAACAAAAAGAGGTAAAAAAGGGAAAAACAAAGGACAGCCAAAGATGTTTTCAAATGACAAGGAAACAAAAGACTCCTTGCATTTGGTTGAGTTTTGATATCCTTCTCAAAACTCAACTCTCTCACTGTCTCACTCTCTCAAACCTTTCTTCTATGTAACTAATGAAGTGGAGGAGAAAGAGGATGAGCACACCTGTTTTAATCCTCTCTTCACTCCTTTCTTCCTCCTACCTTCAACCTTATTTACCCTAATTCCATTCTAAATCTACTCGCCCGCATTCAACGAGTAATTGAAACTACTAACTTAAAGAAACACCTTTTCTGGACTGCACCTTGTATAGCTGCACAATTCTTATACATGACAATCCCGGAAAACATGTGTGAACCGCCTCTCTTCCTTGCTTAGTCCAACTTGTAGCTTGAGACCGAAACATCCGCTTGAGAGGCAGAATGGATATAAACAAACTCGAGGCTCTTTCCAGCAGGTAAAGAGTAGATCCAGGTCGGGAAAACGTACGAGTCGCCAGATTTTGTGAGTCCCCACAGAGGACCATAGAGGTTGGATATTGAGAGATTGAGACCCTCGAGTGTTTTCTGAGATTTGTTGGTCACGATTGTGGAGTAGCGGTAGTAAGTTTTCCCTTCATCATTCCATGAAGTTGTCATCTTCTGTTCAATGGAAATTGGAGCAGAAGATGAAGCTGCAAAAACAAGGCATTGATTTAGATTTACATAAACATTCCGAAACTATTGGGACAAAAAAGCCCTTCAAGGACATATAGCCATTGGACAGAGAGAGAGAGGGGACATCTCTAATGTCTTTGTACAAGAAGTGTGCAATGAAAATCTCATAATTGAAAATTTTGACCGCTCAAAAAAATATTTGAAAATTTTGAGAGGAGATGAGTGATAAGAGAATTCAAAAGTGAAGTAGTTGATGAAAAGATGATGTTGAAGAAACAAATAATTGAAGATTTTTACAGGCAATTTTTTTTATATAAAAATTGCATACCATAGATTTATTTATAAGGACCTTATGTGCATGGAGTCATAAGAAATATTGCAGGAAAATACCTTGTGCTGGTGCGGGTTTGGTTTCTGGAGCTGGCTTTGGTTGGGCTTTAGGCATTGGAAGGACCACTGTGAAACAAATTTATTACACATTATCAGTAACAACAATATGCTTTTGTTTAATCTTTTGGTTCCAGCAAACAAACAAGCAATAAAATTTAGGCACTGCACTGAAAATAATGAAAACAAAACAGAAAAAGAGAAATGATGCAGGAGTCTATTATTTCCATTTCATTTCTCTTTCTCCCGGTAAGTTCAAAACAAACCCTTTAGGAATTTAAACCTATATATACCTGGAAGGAGCTGGTTATAGCCACTATGACCACCATGGAGTCTTGCCAATAAACCTAGAAGAGGAGCATTGTTGTAAGTAGCTGGCTCTGTTTGCTCATAATTGTCCCTTTCATCGGCAAAGTTGTCGTATGCATCAGGTCCACCAACAATGGCACCGGTAAGAAGATTTGGATCACTTGCTTTCCGGCTATACCAAGTGGCATACCCTCCCCGGCAAGTAACGAACGAAGGGTTAACCTTGATGGAGACAATTGAGGAAGCTCTGTGATGAACCTGTTGCGGGTAGTTGCTTCCATAGCCTACCATGTAACTTGTGGCTCTTGGGTTGTCTCCAAGAATATAGTCCACCTGAAGGTTCAATTATTGCAAGATTTAGAGACCTCAAATGGAGTAATTGCAGGGGTATGTGTTAGAATTTCCCCAAATACGAGTCAATCTGACCAATGTTTCCGATTTTCGCACAAAAGTTGATTGTTGTTGCTTTTCAAAATTTGCAACCAAAGATGCCCACATTCTGTACTTAACAACTGTGTTCCTAAAACTATGTAAAATAGATGTATTGCTTTGAATATGGTAGTCTTACCTGAGATTTCGCAAACGAAAGAAGCTCAGATGGTGAAACCCTGCCGGAAGGGCAATTCAAGGTTTTCCCAGCTGAGGTAAGATAATCTGAGTAGACACTGAGGAGGAATGAAGCACTGGTGACAAACTGCAGGTTGTTCCATCTCTGTCGGAAAATAAGGCCTCCAGGAGTTTTCTGAACGTTGCCGCCGCCCTTTCCAAGACATGAACACATGAAAAACTCTGCCTTCTGCTGGTACTCCCCAAAGACTGATGCATAGTGGCCAGCCTTGCCTCCCATTAGAAACTGAAAAAATATTGCACAAATCACACCAAGTATTATAACTTACCTCGCGTATGACAAGTTATTTAGCCATATAATTATGACAACCATTTTTGGTAAATGATTAATTCTTTGTGCGACTCACATCACATCTTTTTCAAGTTAGAAACCGATTCAGGTGGCAGGGGTGGGCAGCTTCGAAAATTTACCAAGAAGCAAGAAGCCTATACAAATTTTCAAGCATCTCTAAAGCAGCAATTCTTATGCTTTAGTTATCCAACTTTTTTAAAAAAAATTCGGAGTTCTTCACGAAAATTCTGCGTCCGTGACTGGCTAGTGAAGTCATCACCAAAGAACCACAAACACAAGTATATTACAAACAGAACTAGCTAGGTCATTTGATGGATCATAAAGAACAATTCATGCTACCCAAGTTGATGATATAAGAAAAATGTCAACTGAATCAAACTTATATTCAAAACATACACCAAGAGACTGAAAGGATTAGTTTCCAAAATCTTTATTACCTTAGCAACAAGAGTTTGAACACCGGCATACTTGACGTCCCAGCCGAACTCAGTCATGGACCAACCGGTGCCACCGAGAGAAGCACCATTGTTGCCAAGGTAGCTCAAGTAATACTGGTTGTCAGTTGCCTTGTACAACCACGCAGCAGCCCATAACAACTCATCCTATATTTTCAAGAAAATGAAGAAACAAAAACATTACAAGAAATTATTGAAATTAAGGAATACGATAGATTTAGTCCACGCAGATTGTCCATTTTCACCATTTCATATATCTATCTATGTTTTCTAATTTGTCATTATTTAAAGATGGTATGGATCCTAATTTCATAAATTTAACTTAGTTTTAATTAAAAATTAATATTCCCAAATACAGATAAATTTTTGAAAGGCATAAATAGTGATAATGGACAATCTGTAATTCTAAATTAGTCTATAACTTTAATACTCCAGTACTATTAAGATTGAATTTCCACTACGGTATTTTTGGACTACAAATCAGATGGGTCCAGTGGTAGGCATATTAAGGTTGAGTTTCCGCTACAGTATTCGTGGACTATAAATTATCAAATATTTAACGATTTGTAGTCCAGGAATATTGAAAGGGTAGTTAGGAAGAGAAGTGATCACGTACGGCGTATCCACTGACAGATCGGTAGTACTTCTGAGCCACACTTATGCTGCTGTCGTATTTGCCCCTGTATTTGTCGGCGAACTCGAACAGCTGTAAAGTGTAAACACACACAAACAGTTGGTTTAATGAGTGTGGCAAATGCGGATATATACATCAAGGTTGAAGGGTAAGATGGGAAATAAAAGCTGTGAACGACCGAAAGGGTAGAGAATATGTGGTGGTACGAGACGACCGACAATCTTGTCACGTGACAGGTTGACAGACAATCTAAATGAGTAGGGTTTTCGAAAGATCGTCCACGTGGAGGGCTGAGATCTGCGGAAACACGGATCTGTACGGTGTGGACGACACAAGGCGTGATACATGGACAACACGGGTCCACCCACCGCGAATCTGATCCTAATTTATTACTCGCAAAATTCTAAAAATCAGCTTGAATGTCGTTAAAGTTTAAAAAATACTTATTTGAAATGTGTGAGAAAAAAAAATATGTTAAAATATATTAAAAGGTGTAAAAAAATCTGTTAAAAAGTATACAAAGTATGCCGAATCTCTATCTAGCGGCTAAATACGATTCTAAATAAATACTTATCTTTTTTACTTTCTTTCTTGAGTATGTTATTATTATTTCATTGCCTTTTAATGCATTTTCAAGGAATTAATTCTCACGTTCTTTTCAAAAATCTTTTTAAGTTTATGTACATTTATAAAATTATTATTCATATGGTAAAAGAGTACGTCAATCGAAAAGGACTTTTACGCTTCTTTATTGTTCTTACGCATACACTAATTAATCCTAAAACGATAAGGAATTTTAAAAAATGCCAAAATGCGCAAGAATTTACAAAAATCACATTGCGCAAGTGGGCGGTTGCCAAGTTGATAAAACACTTTATACCCCATGCATTATACCAAAGGTTAATTCTTACTAACATCAACTACCCACTCCTCCGCAAAGAAAAACAGCCTCATAACGAGTCTAAAATTCAGGTCGAGGATCGATTCCTTTAGTCGGCGAATTGAACTCCATCGAGTCACCGACTCAAGTTTTGAACGATCCAAACTGATTCAGTTCATTTGCAATCCTAATAGCCGGTGATTAAGAAAAAGGTAGCATAGCCCCACATTGTGTCATAAATATGGGGGGCCACTGATATACCACGAAACAGCCTCCATAAAAAGGGTGTCGAATCGTAACAGCTAACTGCGATATAGGAAGCGGGCCAACCCAAAACCTCAATGGCCCAACAAATTGGGCCTACCAATCTTAGGAAAGGAAAAAAATTTGGATACCGAATGGCCCGTACGTGGCCGTACATGGTACCCAAATATTATATCTGGACCATACTGTTTAAAAATGTGTGTTAGATATTCGAGATTAAAATACCGTCTCTCCTCACTCTCTCCAAATCCGGACCACCGAAAACCAAAATGGTACCCTCACCGCACTGAAAAATTGCTCGGAGGAAAGGAAAGGGTTGGGTGTAAAACCTGATGGGCATGGGTGAGGAGCTCATTGGAATAGGAAGGGTTGATGCGGCGGAAGACGATGGAGGCGGCGGCCATGGCGGCGGCGGTTTCTCCGGCGAGGTCGGAACCTGGGTTGGTGGGGTCGATCTTGTAAGCCTGGCGTGAGGTGGTCATGTCCTCCGGCCTTTGCCAGCAGTAGTGGTCTGTGTTTCCGTCTCCTACCTAATTAAAAAAAGCAATCAACCATCAATTCAGTTACCACCAACCCCAATTAATTAAAAATAAGTACTACTAATAACAGAACCATTAGTATTTAATTGAGTTTAAGGAAAGGATAATCCCATTGAAAACGACAATCAGAAGGAACCCACGACTAATAAATTCCAATTTGTTCAACGTTGATTTCATAAGATTAAATTAAGTACTATATCTCTCGACTAATTCAAAGAAAACTAATCCCGCCATTTACCAACGAACGAAAGACAGAGACAAAGACAGAGACGTGTCTAAAGTCGTTCGATGCAAATGAGTATCACACGCGAAGCACGTGATACTCATATGCATTAGACGGCCACAAACACATCCGAGTCCAAACTTTGTGAACAAACTCACACCTGCCAAAGCATTTTCCGAGCCCAATTTCATGCTCTTCAAGGGAAAAACAATTTATAAGTAACAAAGACTTTTGCGTCGAAACAGAACCAATTGCTTCATGAAAAGAGTGTTTCGTGGATTTTAACAAAAAAAAGCAGAAAATCAATTGAAACATTTTTCAAATAAAATTGAAAAACCCTGCAACAAATTGAGCTTAAAACACACACACACACACACACAAGGGGTACCTCTCCATAGAGGACATAGGGGCTCGGATGAGCCTTAATAAGGTAGTCAGTGCCCCACTTAACAGCATCCATGGCATGGCTAAGCTCTCCACTGGCAGCCATCTGCCTCCCATACTCCACTATGCTCCACGACATCATTGTCACTGTAAACGCCATTGGCAATCCGAATTTCACATTGTCCCCTGCATCATAGTACCCTCCCACCAGATCCACCTACAAATCCCAACCCCCAATTCACATAAATAATCTTTACCCACTTCAAATACACAAAAATTATGAACGCAAAATACAAATACAAATACAAATCCAAAATCAAATAAGTTCTCAATTCACTCACAGATCTGAACAAATTCATTCAATTTCTAAAATGGGTATTCAATTAATTTACAGAGAAGACAGAGGAACATTTACATACCCCACTGGCCTTGCCATCGTTGAGACCAGAATGGCCTCTCCACTTGACTCTCTGAGAACTGGGAAGGTACCCAGATCTCTGAGCTTCAAAGAAGAGAATGCTTTTGCTCAGAGCTTGGCCGTAGTCATGGCCGCCGGCGAAAGCATACGGAAGTAATCCGGCGAGTAAAAACAGAGGAGCCGTAAAACAGAGTCTCACAAACTTCTGCATTGTCAAATTAACCCCCAAAGCGTAGATAACAACAGAAAACCAAAGCAGAATGTAGAAGAACAGATATACCCTTCAGTAGTAGAGGATGTGTATTTTTATGTAAAAACAAAGAGGAAAATGCTGGTTTGATTTATCAGATAAAAATTCTGATAAACCTGCCCAGAGCAGAGAGAAGGGGAGAACTGTGGGAAGGGGAAGAGCTAAAAGGCCCTATATATGGAAGTTGGGACAGAAGATGCCAATTTGCAGAGAGAAAATGGCAGATATATTAATGAATGTGGGTGGAGTATTTTTCATTGATACATAAATTCAGTTTTGTACTTACTTTACTACTTTTCTGTTTTTAGGAGATATGCAGTTAAGAGAGAGTAGAGAGCCATGTGGGTTTGTTGGTGTGGAAATTACTGCAGAATGCAGACAATCAGCTGCAGAAATAAGCCGTTTCAGAAGAAGAAAAAAAAAAATTAATCCGTTTGGTTGGTGGGTTTTCACCTCACGCAATTGAATTGGCCAAGGTTTGATTTTCAGAGTCTGGCTACAAAAAAATAATTTCTTGTGAATTTTTAGTCCTAGCGTGGACGAAGGAGTTTAGTCGAGGTGCCCATAAGATGATCCGGAAAAATTCTAACCCTTGAACAAAAAGAAAATTAGTCTGTTTGGTTGGTGGATTTTCACCTCACACCTATTCCACTAACTCAAAAAAGTCAAAAAGCTAGTTTATTCAAAAAATTGAGGCAGTCACTCTCTCACAATACAACACAGAAAAAGCTGTGAAAAATCAAAAAGTCAATAAGCTAGCTTAGTGGAACATCCCTGAATTGGCCAAGGCTTGATTTTCGGGGTCAAGCTGTAAAAGAGTAATTTCTTGTGAATTTTTAGTCCCATAGTGGATGGCACAAGGCCGGGAAGGAAATTAATCGAGATGCACATGAGATGACGGGGAAAATTCTAACCCTTGATCAAAATAAATGTGAGAAAACTAGTCAAATTAGTTGAATCAAACCTTAATTCATTGTCAAATACTATTTAATTACTTACAGTCAGCACTTAGCAGACAGAGACTTGCATGGTAAATGGCATGAGTTTCTTACCAATACTAGAAGGTGAGTTGCGTGAAGAGGGTCAGGTCAAAACGTTTCAAAGAATTGTATTCTTGCTTTTATGACCTTTCCTTTATTGGAGTGGTCTATTTACACCTCCACTTCTTGGTGCATCAGAATAACTTTTACCGGTGAAAGAATTTTATCGTCCGCCCATTGGACTGACAACGGAGTGAATGGTGTAAAAAATATGAAAAGTAATAAAGAAACGCAAAGATGATACTATTTTAATGTAAAGTCTCTATATTTAGACACTCAAAATTGGGTAGCTAAAATATAGACTCAATATAAAGCATCATTGAAGAACTTTTAATCTGTATTTTTTAAAACGAAATGTCAGATTGGAGATGTTGTTAGTCACGACATTAAACATTAAACATGTAAATTCATAAAATAAAATAAAATAAAAAAATCGATGCAAAATTAAAATATGAAATTTTATTAGTAATAGCAAAGGACCCCTAAATGTAAGATGAAAATAAAAGTACACGTGCGACGCCAGACACACGTGGCGGTGAGCTAACACAAGTGGCACTGCTTCTAAACAGCCTAATAATTTTTCGGTCAAATTACTCTCCATACCCTTACCTCTCCAAACTTATCTTTGTAGACACAATGCTAAGCCAAAGAATTAAGGGCTAATTGCTGCCCAATGGAAATTGGGGCAAAAAATTGCCAATTAATGGAGCACTTATTAGGAATTAGATATGAAGGAGAAGGAAAAAAGTAATTGCAAAGACATGGGATGATGGACAACTTTACCCTTGACTTAAATTTCTTTCCCAAAGAAAACCCAAACCCTTTCAAAACCCTAG